>JAQFYU010001940.1:0-13198 GCA_034694905.1 Ceratophysella granulata
GTGAAAATGCAATTGATCGAATGAATGTTCCTGTTGGTAGCGGATACATATAAATCTCATAAATTTTGGCGAACAGAAATTTGAGGGTATTAAATATTGTGCAAATATATCTATTTTATTTGATTTGGCCTATTTGATTTATTTAATAGAATAAGAGAATGCTCCCTTTGGATGACGACATTTTCCCAGCGTTGTGCCAGTTTTGGGGTATTTATTGAGCATTTAAAATCTATATTCGAATTTGGAGAAATTGATCATGTATGCATTTTACGTACTACACGGTTCAAATACATTTCTCAATTTAGGACGACCAGTGTAAATCTAGTTAATTCGATGCAATAGTAAGTTTCGGTAGATTAAGTGTTGGGTAGTTTATTCATTTTCCCATTATTTGCAAAGTCGACTGGCTTAGTTCCGGTACATCTTCCAATCATATATTGACTAGGTGAATTTACGATGAGAAATTATGTTTACAAAAATTTGGAAATTTTAAGCATTTATCGGTCGAGTTCAACAAGATAACCCTAATGCCATGCTCTAATCGCTAACGATTCGCCTGCATCTGGAATAATTTTAATGATAAATGGCCGAAGAGACGATTATTTTCCAGAAAGCAAAGAAAATTTTTAGGATTTTATGCATTTGCCCTTTTTGTGTCAATTCCCGATTGGAGTCTCAAGTGTAAATGTGTGCTGGCTCACAGTGGCATAAGCACGAAATTCCGAATTAACTTCAGATGATGTGCTTTATTGATGCTCGGGATTGGTTTTTTGTTAATTCTATATTTAATTTATTTTTTTATTAATTTGGTATAGTTTTTCGTCCCGGCCCCAGCCTGTCCCGGCCCGGGCTTTACAAGCCCGTTCGGTCCAATGACGGCAGGGCCCTGACTTTGAGGCCTCGCCTCGTTTGTCGTTGAGGGTTTTTGAAAGTTGGACAAAATTCAATGTTTCAGCCTCAAAATAGTAGTTTTCGAAAAATATAACCTATAACCTTACATAATGAGACAAGTCCAGTCCGAGAGGTCAAGAGTGCCCTCACCAAAGGTCCAGAATTCATTTTCCCGTCAAATCTACAAAATTAACTGATCCAAAAACGGTTCTAGAACTAGAATCAACAACACCAAACAAGTCCTTGATTTTGCAGGCGATAGATCACAGAGCAGAAAAATATATATTTTTACATCGAAGAAAGGGAAGCAGTAAGCAGTCCGTAGTCCTGAAGAATACAGTCTGCTTGACAAAGTTATTGTTCGAGAGAGCATCTGTTGCTGAAAGGTGTGTACTCAATCACTACATCCCACATTTAGTAACACAGATCCGTAACACTTCTCTTATGTAGAATAAAGTAAAGGAGCTATAGGCTACAGTGTGGCATAATTATGAGTGGCACACTGTGCTTGAAGAAGTAGAAACCTTGAACAAATGTGGAGGCTGGACCACAAGGTGTCCCGGAATAAGAGATCCATTTCGTGTACACCCAATACATGAGCAGTTGGCCGCTAATTTTGAGGCACTACTATACTGCCTCAATGTAATGTTCAGCTTCAGCTCATCCCTTTTTTCCCTTGCTTGCAGTCAGTTCTGGGTTCTGGTGCGTATAAAGCCGTACCTTTCAAGCCTTGTACAATTTGTATGTTTTGCTATTTAGTGTGGGTAAATAAAATCTGTCATGTTCACTTCGGGTTTATGCTTCCATGTTATTTAGCTAGCAGTATTTCCAAGTATTTCTGAAAAGTATTACAGACACGAGCTGGACATGCCGACTTTCTTCGGCTAGATATTTTCAACACTGCTTACAAATATATAAGTGAAGTGGAGTTACTTCACATGAGCTTTTTTTGTAATTTTGTGCTCTTGTTCTGTTCTAGCCAAATATAATAGCTGGTATAATCAGGGTATAGAAATACCGCCAGATTTATATGTCACAAAAATATTTGTAAAATTAAAAGCAGAAGCAGACACGAACAACAACGAACAACGAAGTTTGTTAAATCACCAAAACTAGTATTTACATTTGCTAGTGAATTAACACTATTGACATTGTCATTGCCTGTCAGTTGTCAGTGTCAGCGTTCGACTGTTGATTTACAGCTCAACGGCTGCCAAGCCACAACCACTTATTCAGAATTCAGATTCTACGTGTGACCTGACACCTGATTACCGGTCCGGTGACCGGGAAATCGCCAGCAGTACCTTAGCCTGCTATTGTATAAGTACCTGATATACAGAGTAAGCTGGCAAATATGCTCAAAGTAATAATTCTTATTTCTAATTGTACTAAAATCAGAATCCAGCATCAGATGTTGGATATTTACGTTTTGTAGGTACCTTTATCTGCTTCCATTAAGTCTAAGTCTCATGATGCATGACTAACAATACATAGACAAATAATAGAAGATAAAATCATAGTGGTGGATCGCATATTGAATCAAAGAAAACTTTGAAACTTTGACTATACCGTTTTGTGTTTTGCGTTCTTTCACTTGTGTCTTATATGTCAAACCGCATACCGCATGGCGTCGGTTGTGCTAGATATTGATGAACATAAATAGGCTGAATGAAGTTGTACAATAATATTTGATTGCAGAAGAAGTACGTAGGCATGGATTCCGAGGGGGAATCTGAATCCATGGACATGGACAATGTCACCATAACTCCGGTACAAAACCCAGTAACAAGCAGTGGGAATCTTGATGACGATTTGGAAGAGGAGCTAACGGGTCCCAGTCCAGATATTACTACGATGACTCCTGTATGGATGGACAGTGATGAGGACGAAGAACCGAATTCAGGGACGACAAAACATGTCAGCACTAATCCTGACAAAAACAGTAAAG
The DNA here is from genome assembly GCA_034694905.1 of Ceratophysella granulata. Lineage (NCBI taxonomy): Eukaryota > Metazoa > Arthropoda > Collembola > Poduromorpha > Hypogastruridae > Ceratophysella > Ceratophysella granulata. Next base: position 2,840 of record JAQFYU010001940.1, read on the forward strand.
TCCAACTGTTGACTCGGAGTTATGTAGACTTGAGTTCGGATGAATCCGAGGATTCCGACTCACAGGATGATGGGGATGATTCGGAATCGGAAATTTCTAGCAGTGTAGTTTCGGAAGACGGAGAGGTAGATGATGAAGATTTAGAGTCGATGATTACCACTGAGCAGGAGGCGGGATTTCGTCAACTGACATCTGATTTTGTTTCAGGTGAGTCTTTGCATTGAAGGGCTAATGACTTGAATAGCTGGTATTCATTTAGGGCTTGAAGTGGCGATTCGATTGATTTCGCTTTTAACTACAAACTAGCTTTGACCTCAGCACATCGATATACGCGATTTCTTCCCCGGGCAGAGTGATATCTTGCCTTTTCAATATGAACGATCTCAGAGTGCTCTGAGCGAACACTCTGAGCGAACGATGGCTTTCCATCGTTTTGATTTAATTGTATGAATTAAATTGGTTCACAGGTGGGCTGTCGATTACAGACTTTGCAAGTTCAATTCTGCAAGGCATGGGAGTGGAACAAATTTCGGAATTGATGAATCGAATTCCTTTGTTGAATACCGAGTCTGAACAGAATGCCGATTCTGAACAGAATGCCGAGTCTGAACAGAATGCAGTGGAAACTTTCCTAAACTCTGAGTATCCACCTCCTGTGGAGTGCAATCTGGATGAGAACCCTGGCCCAAGTTCGGCAGTGGATCTAGGGCGATCTATAACACCAGAACCATTAGATGAATCTGATATACGAACACGAGAGGGGTTTATGACACCGCCGCCAGCGCCGCAATCCCCTTTGCCTCCGTTTAATCTCCTCGATCTGTTAAGCCCGGGAACTACTAAAACAAAAGGGAAAGGCTCGCCTGTAATGTCGGATTCGAAAATGAAGACTATTTTTGGTTCTCCAATGGCTGGTCCCGCTCCAGATAGATCCGAATCTCCAGACACAATGGAACAAGATCCTGATGTACCACCCAGTTCTTATTCAGTAACAGAAAAAATGAACATGGATCATTTCTGCAATATGCCTCATAATGTCCTAATGGACGACGACGGTGAATATACGGATATTGCCAAAATTAGACGGAAATTTCCTAGAGCTGGATTTTATGGCACTGGCGATACTCCATCCGAACTCGTCCTTTCACGCAGGAGAAAGCTACCTTCAACCTTTCAAAATCTTATTGGAGAAGCCCATGTGCAATTCGCAAGAGGAAATCCTAAAACCGCCATTGAGATTTGTATGGAAATTATTAAAGAAGGTACAATCTCGTGCCACTTTTGCTGGGCTTCTATTTATAAAATAGAACCCATCATCAGAAGTCAAAATAACTATGTATTAAATTTTTTACAGAACCAATGTGCTCAGAACCTTACAGCACGTTGGCAATGATATACGAAAACGCGGGACAGAACAAGGAAAGTCTTCAATTTGCATTGATTGGTGCAATGCTGAATCCGAAGGGATGTCATGAATGGCCCAGATTGGCTGAGATGTGCATTGAATATAGAATGACCACAATGGCTCTAACTTGCCTGACCAAAGGTAGAATCATAAATATATAATTCGGTGACTATAACAGTTTTGATTATGACTACTTACTTACTCAGTGGCAACATTGTGTCCTTGTTTTCAGCTCTTGTTGTGGAACCGGACAACGCTGACCTTCACCTCAAAAGATGTTCACTCTTAGAAAACAAAGACGACATGAAGGGAGCCATCCGAGGATATTCTAAAATGATGCTTGGTTAGTGGAAATTAAATAAATGCTTTTGAGAGTTTCAAATGCAATTTTGTTTCTTCGTCAATTTCAGTGTTTCCCGACCGTTGGGAATTATGTGTTCAAGTTTTAAGACGTTCCGCGAAACTTTACCATAAAAATGGGAACGAAGCCAAGGCTTATGATTGTCTGCGAAGTGCCATGGATAACTATCCCACTTGTATTACAGTCACAGGTTAGATATCTTACTTCATTCATAAGTGAAACTATTTTGTTGCAGGTAACAATCAAGGTCAAGGTCTATAATTAATTTATCGGTTTCAGAAAGTAACCTGATGCTGGAACTCTGTGTGTCAATGAAGAAATACGTGGAAGCTACACAAGTTCTTATAACCCACTCGCATGTTCAATTCGACCCGGAATTGCCAAAAGAATGCTTTGAGTCGAGAGAAAAACTTTCTTCAGAGTTGAAGTCGGGATTCTACATGTGCAAGCCGCCCACTTCGTTTAACGCTGATTTGGAAGCGAAGCTCATTATTGTACTTGTACATTTGGAAGCATATAGACTGGCCCAGGTATGTTGTGAATTATAAACGGAGGTTTTATAGATTGCTATTTCATGGGATTTGTTGCATTCTGTAGTACCTGTGTAACAACATGCTTTCGGTTCGTGACGTCGAGGTCTTCGGTGATCTGTTTCTCGAAATTGCTGAAGCCTTCATGGCCAAACGGCGATATGAATTTCCTCTTAAGTTCCTTCAACCTCTTGTGGATTCCGAAAACTTTAGTCAGGTTCGAACTCCTGCTCATCGCTTTGAAATAGGAATTTTACAAGAGTTTATAAACATATCAAATCAATGCAAACCATGTTTTCCTGTACAGGCCGCAGTGTGGCTTCGCTATGCCGAGTGTCTCTTCTTGTTGGGCCGGTATGAGGAAGCGGCTGTAGCATACAAGCAAGTTGTTACCTTAGCTCCCACCCATAACTTGGCCAAGCTCAATTTGTCAATTATTCTTCAAAAGCTTGGACGGTCCAAGGATGCTCTGGACACATTGAATCAAGGTAAACTTGATAAGAGTATCGTGTGTGATGGTCGATGTAAATTCGTTTCTATATAGCATGGTACTTACTAAATTTGGTATTTCTTTAGACAAAGATGAAGACGCAATTGATCATGAGCTGCTGATGGAAAAATGTCACATTCTGTACAGAAGACGAGAATACCAAGAGTTCATTGATTCCGTCATGATGCTCATATGTCGATTTTCTGGTATTCTTCGGACACGGGAAGAGGCATTGAGTAAGTTCTGTAGCTTTGAAAATAGACTGTAGTCGTTTTACGAAGATATCTATGTAGCTTTTGTAATCCGCCACTTCAAATTCAACCGCATTTAAAAGTTTCACCCTTCAAGATTATTGAAACGTTCATTTAGAGCTTCTTCCTCTTCCAGAAGCTGTTTGATTAAATATTGATTCCAAAACGAAAGCTATTATTTGAAGTGACTGCGGCGCGGTAAACAAAACGAGTAGTTGTCAGTTAATGGAGTTTTCATGGTTCACAATAAGGGCGGGGACGGACAGTCCAAAATATCAAAGTGTGTCCTCAGTATTAGATATCTTCCTTTTGCCTGCAGGTTAATATCAACTTTTTCATTGTTTTAGTGATTGTGATGGTGACTAACTTTGGGAAAAGACTTGCAGCTGTGGAAGTGGAACGTGCATCTCGGAACGCTCCACTGGGGGATGAAAACCAACCACGTTTCGTTAATAAAGAAGTGAATGTTGAGCGTGAGTGGAAGCTGTATTTGAAATTATGTCGTCTCCTCTGCGCCAAGCAGCGCTGGGATCTGCTCGCCAGAGTCACCTTCACTGCCTGCGCCTCCAAATTATTTTCCAAGTACAAAGGAATGGAAAGGGAAGCAGAAGCTCACTGCTTCTATGCTTCACTCATGTGTGGAGACGAAGAGCTACTTCCGCATCACGTCCGAGTTTTCGTGAGTCGTTACCCCACACATCCGCAGGTGATCAATCTGTTTGGCATGTCCCTCAAACTTTGTGAACACTCCCGCTTCAACAAGCACATTCTACGGATTCTGCAAAAGTTTCCGGAAGACCACCGACTCATCCTTATCAATGCTCATATCAGCTTTGCCACCGGAACCTACAAGAATGCTCTGATGGAGTACACGACACTCTTCGCCAGGATTCCCGATGATCCCATCATTCCTCTCATGATTGCATGCACTATGCTCCACATGACTTCACAGAAGGCGACAGCCGGTCGGAAGAAACTGACCGTCACCATGGTTGCTTTCATGCAACGCTATATGGAGTTGCGGGGTGATTGTCAGGAGGTGTACTACAACATGGGACGACTGCTGCACACTATGGGCATGTTCAGCCAGGCACTAGAGTACTACGACCTGGTCCTGAAAACCGTCCCTATTCCTCCTGACCCCCCGCTTCCGGGTCAAACTGGCCTTTGTGGGGATGAGGGTGTGCTGGACTTGAGTTTGGAAGCTGCTTTTAATATGGCAAAAGTTTATGAAGAAATCGGACGTCCTGAACTCGCCAGAGATACGCTCTGGAAGTATATTCAGATTTAGACACTCAGCTCTTGTTTCCGTATTCCGAAGAATTCTGCTCCATGGCCTTCCATGGTGTGAATTTAAACTACCGCAAATTCGTAAACGTGTGTACATAAATATCAGTTTGATTGAACTGTTTTTTTACTGACTACATTAGGAGCAACCGTGTTAACCAAGGCTTGCGATACCGATAGTTTAGCTCGTAGTTCTTCCTATACAATGATTAGTTTACACATTTACATATATTAAATATGTTGCTGATGAATAAAATATATATTTAGCACACTCCGATTATATCAAGGTTATTCGCCAATTCTACAAGCTGGTGTTGGCTCATTTCCGGAGGCTTTGGATGGTCAAGTTGACCGTGCAACAGGAGCGGATCAAACACGAGTAATATTTCAATGTAACTACCAATTTGCCAATCAAATTCAACTGCTAAATCACCATTATTAAACTAACCCATTGTCTAAAATTAAGATAAATGCTCTAATTTTGATTTTGATCAGGGCAGAGTTCTGTGCCATTTATGTCGTCCGTGGTCGGCGTTTCAGCCACAAGCCACAAATTCGTGCTTGACCCTCTGCTCAAGTCTAATCTGATTTCATGAGATCAGGGACTGGGAATGGTCATTATTAAAGATTAGTCGACCTGATTAGTGGATGCAGTACAATGAAGCTTGAGCAGACACCGAGCTCATCTTGATGGCATGGAACACTAAATAGGATGATCTTGAGTAAATTAAATATAGGTTGTTGTGTCAAGAGACTAGAAAGTGAAATTGGCACTGTTATGTGAATAGGTACGGCATTTTACATGTTAAACAATCTACAGACCAATACTACTCGCATGTATACATACATAAGCCCTACCACTACTGTCTTGCATGCGATATTTAGCACTTTCTGATGGGACCTATGCTAAATGCTAATAGGCTACTACAGTTGAATGTTGAATTGCGTAAGTTGGTTGTGTGTTTTCCTGTACGCGTATTTATCTGGGAATGCGTACTCACGTTTACACAATTGGCGTGTGTCTACAATCTACAACAAGGAGGATAATGAAGAGTTAACTTAGTCTCGTTAAGTTGAACTGAATGGAAAGCATTACGTGTGGCTTAACCTTGATGCTAGCCCAGGATTAAGCTGCATGAATAATGAAGCTCACGTCATCATTTTCTTAATTCCGCATTCGGTTTACGGTACAAGTTAAGAGCCTGTTATTAGTACGCATAGCTATACATATGTAAATGTCGATGAATAGAAACTGGACTACAAACAATAGCACACTCTCACTGCACTATTTATTTTGAAGAAGACAAGCTAAGGTAAGTATGCGTTCCTGCTTCAAAAATAGAAAGTCCTCAGCGGAGACCATAAACTACATTTACCATTCTGATTCAGACAAATCACTGTCATTTTTACATGCATTCAACATGGATTCCGTGCAAACGCTTAAAGTTCCCTGACGTCATTGTCATTATTCCAATCAATCCAATGTTCCTCAAATCTAAATATGAAGATGAGCAAGTGTTAAAAGTATGTGGGATGGGTTGGGGCTGGGGGGAAGCTCCGCAACAATACGTTAACATGGGATCTTGTAAAATTGCTGAACTTAAAGCCCAGTAATGGCAGAGACACAAATCCTATTGAATTCTAAAGTGGGCCAAGTGGGGGCTTGGCTTAAAATGTTTTGATCTGAAGGACACTGTATTTACCATTTTTTACTCAGCTTTTCATTATGGTAACATTTTTATCTCGTAGTCGTAGTACAATTTCAGCATTCATCACGAGGAAAGATTCGCATGCACTTGAAAAAGAATTCAAAAATGTGTATCAGAAATCAGAATATGCAACAAAAACAGATTTTACGCGCAAATTAAGTAAATTTCAAACTAAATATTTGGTTGAAACTCCAGTCTGCCATGTTGTAGAAACGCAAGAATTTTTTGAAAATCTTTTTTGAATTCTTTAGAACAATAATATGAGAGAAACCTACATAGCGTGTCAAAACATGTAGTGCTGGAGGGCATTTTGAACTTTTAAAAAGTTTTAAATGCCCACCAGAATCATTAAAACATGAAAAAGTCTTTGCAAAAATGCACTTCAGCCTCAAAATGTGCCAAAATATGCAGTATAAAAAATTTTGAATTGGAAATAGACCGTTTGAATGGATACTATTCGCTTAAAAGTTCACAGGAAAAACCAAAAAAACCATTCCCTCTTTATCAAAGTTCACTCGGAAATGCACGTGCTATGTGGCTTGGTTACTGTTTACTGTCATTTGTGTGCGAGTTTGCCCCGTTCGTCTAATGTGATAAAGGAAATTGGAAATTGCAAGAAAGGGTTGTTCTTTCCTTAATTATGCTGTAATGTAAAACGTAATCTCAATTACACTTTACACTCATGTGATAACGTGCCGAAGTGCAGACCAGCTAGCCAAACCAACAACAAAGCATACTGTAGCAAACACGTATTGTCCAAACACAAAAGTGTTCCCTAGCTGTTCCTCATCTCAACAAAATTACTTACCAGTTCCCAGATGAGTAGCATATTATTGTGCATATTCTATGCATGGAGTGAGGAATGCGGGCTGAGTGTCGTAGAAAAATTGCAAAGAAGATCTCGTCGTCGCCTCCTTACTTTACTTTAATTATGCATTTTCTCATGGTCAGTGGTCTAGCCCAGCACGAGACACACGAGATTCAATTTCCGTGATTCAGCTGTCATTCAAAGAATGCTATTGACGTTGTTATTAATTTCTTTTTTGAATTAGACCGGAACTTTTGGCAATTGCCGATACAAGTCAGCAATTTTTGAAATGTAATCTCCGTCAAGTTAGTTGCCCATTCTCCAAATCCTATTGTTTATCTCGGAGGAAAAGGAATCTCATCCAGATACTTTAAGTCGAGTCGCTTATCAGGACATTGCCGGTAAACAATCTCTGAAGGAGGTCAAATGCTTTCTCATTCTACCAGGTATGAGGGTTGTTTGATATGTATCCGGGCTTAGTATGATGCGCAAGTCTTATCCATCTATTGTTTGTCCATTGCAAAGACCAAGCGATAAGGACGATATGGTAGTTCTTCTTACGAAACTCAGTGGCGGAAAACACGGCCAAACAACTAGAAATAGTAAAATAGAGGTAAATTGGGAAAAACATGGATTTCTTGAAAACTAAGCACGTGATGGCGATTAGATTTTTAACGCTGAAAGAAGAGTATATACAGAAAACCGTGTACTTATCAACCATCCCTCGTATCGTTCGTAAGATCTCTTAATGCACATAAACCCAAAACCCAACCCAAGCCCCTTCCCGCGTTTCACTTAAGATGAACGGAAGTCAGTCTTCCGAGAAGTTAATGTTACACTGCTAAAGTTGAAAGTATTTTCTGCGGATTTGCAGATTTTTTGTCACCTAAAACATGTTTCTATTGAACACCTTTTTCATTGATTTTTGATCCATCATTTACGAGATGCACGATGTACAGTTAAATCTGGCATATGTTCAGTCCATGTACGTAATATTTTGAAAAGTCAGAATATTACAATTCAGTCTCAGTGCACACTACCACTACCACATGCAAGTACAGTACCATAGTTTACATTTTGCCATTTTCCATATACAGCCTAATGCATAACAATAATTTGGAATGCAGTCTCTCCCTGGTTGAAGGATTTGCCTACCTGCAGAACTGAACTGAGCTGTATCTTGTGGATGAATGTAAAATGTAACATGTAACCCGAGTGTTGCATGTATTTCTGAAGTAATGGAATAAGTAATCATCTTCAGCATTAAACATCATCCTAATAGGAACCTCCGTCAGATCTCAGAGAACACGTTATGTTCAGGCCGCAGCAGCCGCATATCGAGCATGGTGAAAAAGCACATAATTTTACAATGTTGTTGTTGGGCCCTAAGCCTGATGCGATCATGAGCTTAGTTGGGGTCGAGATTTTCGTTCAACAATACTTGGCCTAACTTCTGCCTAGGAACATTAGCGTGGAGGCAGAACAATAAGGCAGTTCATCCGCCTGCCTGGTCCCACGACGGAGGAGACCAACTTTTCTAATTTCCTGTCTCTGCGTACTCGTGTGTGAAGTCCACAACGCCATAGTTATTCCCTAATACTCATTTGAAACTCCACTTCTAATAACCAGCCCATTGTCTTGTTTACATTTCACCACATTCCTAACTGGAGTACCAAAACAATAAATAATTTGCACACGGGCCACAATTTTTTCAGAAGCCCACTTTAGCCAAGAGTTGAAAATTTACAATAGAGAGTTTATGATCCTAGACTATTTGGAGAGGCACGGAGCGTCACCAATCATCACGGACGCACTTTGCATGGAAGATAGAAATTAGAGGGACGAGTTTATGAATCATATTTTACATTACGAGCAAATTAAAGACCTACCATTCACCTCCTAACCAGAACAAGTGCCAGTGTCAGAGCATAAAGTCATGCTAATTGTACGCTAATCCTCTGTTCCGAAACAGACAGTTCGTGCCAGTACGGGTCTCTGCTTCTTCAAATATACTGCCTCTTGTTGTTCCCTAATCCTCTGTGTTCATCAGGCAAGCGTTTCCACGTCAGAACTGAAGCCATTTTAGAATTTGAAAATGGCGAGCAAATATAAAGGATCTCCAGTTCCAACCACTCCTTCCAGAAACGGGTCTTACGCTCCGGAACATATTCCAGGTAACTCCATTTTGTTTGAACATTTCAGTGTCACTGCAGGTGAAGATGTTCAAGGGGTTATTTGATGGGCGTAAAGCCGGTTTAGACCGTTGTTAAGTAATGTGTATTGGGGGATTGTAGTAGGAAAACTGGCTACTGTACTGTGACTACCTGTACACTTGTACAGAAAAATTCTTGCGGTTGAACGGGTATTGGTTGCATTCCATCAGGATCTACTAACAGCTGTCGTAATCTTCTTCCCATTTGCTCTGCTCTAAAGTTTAATTTAAAGTGCCAAATCAGTTCCAATTGTGTTCTCAAGTATTTTATTGCATTGATTAGAGCTTCCTATTAAACGGGAGTGGTTTGGTTACGTTTAACCGCAATAGGCTTAAAAGGTGCAAAAACATTTTGGATTGAGAGATTTAGTTATGCAAAGTGGACGTCAGTCAATGCATATGGATATCTTGGGGAATCGTGCAGAAATCCATTTTTGATTTCCGTGCATTTCTGCGTGTAGTGAAGAGTGGCCTTGTGGATTATTGCGGATCTGCTTGTTTTACACCACCCGTTAACTGTTCCATTCAATATTCAAGCAAAGTTTTCTTAGCTGTGAAATATTTACTGCCCACGCCACGCCAGGACGGGTTTATTGGTCCAGTTTTTATTTCCATTCTTTGAAGTCATGTTTTCTCTCAAAGACGCTCTTGGCAGCATCAGTGGAATTAAAACCGGTAACGGTAAGTTTTTGTGTGTATGTAACATCTCGATATACGTACACAGCTGCTCACAGAGAGCGGAACATCATACAATTCAGTCACTCACGATCTCGAATCACGGTCACGAAAGATGTAGAGCTGGCAATTCTCTTGACTCGTGCATTCATACTTGTTTTGTTGATATTCAAAGTGCGTATGTTATTCTTCCCAGTGTTTTAACATAATGCACTTTTGGGCACTTCCGAGTTTAACGGATTACAAAAGATGGATGTTGCTGGACACTTCCGAATTTAACGGAATACAAAAGCTGGATGTTGCTGGGCACTTTGCTAATATTTTATGACACCAAGGGCGGTTCTATATTATAATACCTATGGACCCTTTAAGGCTGCTATTTAATTTTTGATCCGCTGTAAACTGCCAAAATTTTCAAATACTCCCACAGAACATTCGTTTCAACTATTGAAACCTCCGCCAAACAAATCGATATAGGTATTTGAATTTTTTCAATCGTAAAAACGAAAAACATTTTTTACCAAAAGGTCTTATGGGATGGTCCTGTCTGTCCTTCTGTCTGTCTGTCTGTCTGTCCGTCAGACACTTTTTGGAAGCGCAGCGCAAGTCACGTATGTGACATGGTATCAAC
>JAQFYU010001941.1:0-13188 GCA_034694905.1 Ceratophysella granulata
GGCCCCGGCCCCGCATCTCAGGAATCACTACGGCTCCGGCCCCTTCGAAATGGGGGCCGACTGTTTTCGGCCCCGGCCCCGGCCCCGTGAAATTGGGGGCCGTGCGATGCTCTAACGATTGGTGATTGGGAGGAGAAAAGTCTCCTGTGTCCGTGACCAATTTTGGAATTGAAGTGTTTATTTGAAACTAAGGCTCTTCTAGTTTTACCGTAAGTTCAAACAATTGTGGCATGTGAAATTATTCAAGTTCAGCTTATGATTTAATTTTACTACATATAAATCGTGTTTAGCTGATATTTAAAACAACGCAAGCTATCGCTAAACCAATATAAGAGCCTAAAATGACTAAAATATAGAATGCACAGCATAATTTTAATGTAAATTGAACCTTCAGATTTACACAAATGCATTCAATTACTAACGACTACCGCTATCATAAATTCAGATTTAAAAAAATTAAATATACCTCCATATTATTATATTAAAAAATACACGTCACTATCCCCAAACCTAACCTGTATGCAAAATGAAATCTCAGCATTGTAGCCAATTTAGCTCTTCCCGATATATTTTTATTTTAGCCCTTATTCGTTTGGCTCTTATTATGCATTAGCTCTTATTAAAATGTAGCGCTCTTTTCTTTGTTCTTCTATTTTAGCCGTTGTGGCGTTAGGATTTATTCGGTTAGCTCATATTACGTGCTTCGAAAACGTACGGCGACATTTAGGCTGGGACAAATGGACGAACGACAATTGGGTGGGCAACAATTGGGCGGAGCGACAATTGGACGGAGCGACAATTGGGCGGCGACAATTAAGAATTGGGGCGGATTCGTAAAATATGCTTAAACAATGTTATACTGGGCTTACTTGTTATGCTAATTTGGTAGAATATGGATACCGCTCTACAACGTTAGAAAAGTGAGTTAGGATATAATTTTGTCGTATAGCTTATGTACCACTAGCATTGCGCAGCATACCCCCTCACTTCTCGACAAAACATGAGTATAACCGAACCTAACCGAACGTTATAACTCCATTTTAGCACATTTTTTATATCCGCCCAATTGTCGCCCGCATAATTGTCTCCGCCCAACTGTCGACGCTGAATTGTCGCTACGCCCAATTATCGCCCGCCCAACTGTCCCAGCCCAATTGTCGTCCGCTGCATTGTCCCCGCCCAATTGTCGCATAATCCTTCGAAAAATACATTGCCCGTATGCAACACGTAACACAAAACCCAATCTAATTACCCAATGATGATTCTGATCTGATACTATGCAACGAGAGCTGGAGGAAGGCAGCAGGTAGCCTGCGGCGGAACTCTGTCTAGTTTACTCTATAGCCAAAATTGAAAACATCGTTTTCCGGAAAAAGCTTCTCCAATTTCATACACAGGAGGTATTTAATCAATTGATCCTTGATTCTTGAGCCTCAAAAATCAGTGCGTTGCACCGAGGCACAACTCATTTGTCGCCTAATTGGCCTTGTAAAATGTAATGTAATCTGGCTCAAGTACCCAACCCGGTATTCGTTGAGTAGACGAGGGAGGGCAAGGGATGATGAGCGCTCGTCAAGCTAATTTATGTAATAATATTCAGTTCCATCTCCATTCTCATTACCCTCCTATTTTCGGCTAAAATTTTCTTTTAAATGATGGGCTACTGCTTCCAAATCTAGGGCGTTTCAGGACTTTAAATGCAAAGGCTTACAGCCTACAACAAACAGGCTTGGAGCAACCTACTAACTATCAGCAGGTTTAAGGCTTGTATGCACCAGGAACTTAAATATTCAGAACAAATGCCAATCTATGCTCCTAAATATGCCAAAAGCCGAAACACGTTATTGAATTTCGAATAGGAGAATGTCTGGTATTCAATTTAGTCAGCAAAGTTGTCAAATGCCAAGAAGACATGTTGAAATAAATTATTTATTAAAATCGAATAGCCTTTTAAAATTCCAGAAAATTATTGTTTGAAAAAGTTGAGGATAAAAATCAAAAAAACGTCAAAATATGCAATAAAAGTGAAAAAGAATATGGGCCATAATGACAAAAACATCGAAATAAAATATGCACTACGGATAAAATATTTAATAATATGTAAAAACTGTAAAACATTAAATTATACCAAAATGTAATTAGTACATTTGGTTATTGGAACCAAACACCGGTGAAAATCGTTGAGGCCTTAATAAACATCTGCAACAAACTCTCTCAAAACATGCTATGTTAAATTGAAAGCCTGTTACAAATCATAGTCAAGGATATTACTATTTTTATACGGCCTGATGTTTTGCAAAACCTATTTGACAACCACCACGCTTTCGTATCCCACGTTTTACTCATGATCTTCTTTCGTGGTAGTGTACTCGAAGCCCTATTTCGCTTCCTGCTCTCGATTGAACGGTAGAAATGAATGGAAAGGCTGGATGTTATTGTATGAGTGATGCTCATGGAGTTCGGATCCGACCTCGGCAGCGTTAAGGCTAAAGATGTGGGCTGGACAAGGAAATAGAGCGGAAAACATCCTTCTTCCCACCATTCATCAATCTCATTACTAAGTCAATCACCACATACTTAATTCCGCTCATTATTCACCCTTGAACCCAATTCCGAACCAGCCTGAACCTTCAGAACTCTACCCTGTCTTCTCAAACTTGCCGGGAGGCTTTCTTCTCAACCAGATGAGTGATTACACCCTCATCTACTCTCAATTCCGTCATCCGCCCAAATTGTGTATACGAAAGTTCTGCCAGGTCATTTTCTTAAACCAAACTTTAAAACTCACTAGTTTAAAAAAGTAAACGAACGAGCAAATAGATATTTATTAATTTAGACATTAAATCAGTTTTACCCAATGCAATACAAATTTGATAGCCTGTTGATGAATACAATTACCAACTTTTTGTCTAGATTCTACGATTCCCATTCACTCATCGAAAATATATTAAAAATAATATTAAAAAATCGAAACTTGTACAAAAATTTGTTTTTCTGAAATCGAAAATGTGTGAGGAGGAAAACCGGAATGAATCCAAAAAGTTTAGAATGGCGTTGAGGTGGCCTTGTAACGTTTAAATGACTTAAAAATCGATACGTTGAGCAAAAATTGAAATGTTTTGATTGAATAATAAATTTTAGAGGGCATAAGCTGAAGGCAGTTTAAAAAGGTTAAACTGAAGTTCGGTTGACCCAGTGACCCATAGAGGCGACCCAGTAATATGAAAAAAATCTTAAAAAATTGCCGTTGCGTCCATATTCAGAAGTTAAACGAAATCATTAATTAAAGTTAAGTTAAAATGAAGAATTTGTGACCCTTGTTAACCAAAGAAAAAGCTGCCTGTGTGGAGCTTAGTTGAGTGACCGGATTAAAACGGGCAGAGAGAAAATGCACTGAGAGGGCGTGGAATATGAAACGAAAAGTCAGAAAACGGAAAAGGTCCTGGAACGAGTTGATATTCGAAACTGGGCAATAGACACAATTGAGGAAATAAATTCAACATAGAATTTAATAAGCAGAAGGTTGGACAAGGCGGACACTTGCTGAAGGAACGAATTCTATTTTCAAATGTTTAGATTAGAGCACATTGCCAGAGATTGGGTCCTAATGCCAGGTTGCCGATAAAGTTTTAGGAGGGTTTCACTCAAGATGAGAATCTATGCTGATTATAGAACTGATGATGGGAAAAGTTAGGAAATGAGAAAAAGCGGAAGTGAAAGGAGTACCAATTTGGTTCTTGGAAACAGAGAACGGAGTGTGCAATTGCAGATATGACCAGAACCATTAGCTTTAACTTTACAACCACTCATTCCGCATCTTGGCCCAGATCCTCAATTCTGCTCCTACTGCATATTTCCGGGGAAACCATCCCATTTGTCACGTTTTCCTTAAGTATTGTCTTTAACAGCGGCGTTAAAAATTTAGAAATTTGGCGCTAAATAATCAGTGCCAGTTTTCAGCGCTAAACAGATCATTTTCGGCTATATTCAGGTTTTGGCGCTAAATTATCCGCCAAAATTAAAGAGTAAATCGCAACAACTTTTTAAGTAGATACATTTAATTAAACAAAATAGATTTAAATCAAGCAACCCTGAATATTCTCGTCGGAAAGCCGAGTTTGAAAATGACTTCACTGATTGCATCGGCTTTATTATATTTTGCTCACTGTGCAAAATGGAAATGTAATAAGTCTAAAGGTAAAAACCAAATCCGGTACCTCAAACACGAATCTGAGGTAAACAGAAAACAGACCGAGGAGGACGAGTTAATCTTCGTCTCTAGGGCGAGAAGACTTGTGTTAGCGAGATGAGTGACACTCCGACCTGTGTAATATTTCACAGGATGACAGGAATAATGATTCGAAACCAAATTAGAAATATTCTCAGGACTCAGACCAAACAACAAACAAGAAGTTTCCATTTAGGCTGGAGAAAGTCTCTACTATTCATCTTTTCTCTGCCACGACCCGTCCATGCACAACTTCACCTTTCCAAATCAGTATGAGAACATGTAGCGTCTGGACTACTCTGTGTGTCATGACATCACTGTCAGATTCCAAATTTACTACTCTAACGTAATGCCATTATTTCACCTCCGAGCAAACAGGAATTTGACAAGGACAAGAATAGAATTTTCCTTTTTCCGTACACCTTTCCAACCAGCTTCAAATTGATTTAATCACAATCACAACTGTCAAACCACTGCGACTGAAATTTAGAATGGACAACGTCCCTATCATTTCTCGATGTGCGGTTAATGGCGAACACAGAACTGAATTTTTCATTTTAAAGTTTACTGTGGAAATAGTCTAGTACAAACAGCCCTTCACTCTGCACAGTGCAGACTCGAGACATAAACTCTGGAACTTCGTAACCTGAAACCGGGACGCGCTAAATCAAAATGCAATAAACCCAGAAAAAACCATTCTGAACTGTGTGAACTGTAAACCATCTGTTCGGCCCATTCAAGTCTTTCAGCATTACATGCTGTGCTGAGTGAATACGTCATACATATACAAGATTACGCTTCATTAAACAAACGAGTTATGACCAACAGGACAAAACCAATTTTGGTAGTAAATTCGGAAAATGAAATAGGAAGTACCATTGTGAAATGGACGCAAAGTCAACCTAATGATAAACCTTAGATTTGACTCAGGGCAAAAAAGAGTGAGGGGCGTTTCAAACGTTTCGAGAAACTTAAACGTCCGTCGCGGTTCTGATGCAATTCAAACTGTATAAATGCTATATTTCTGGATAAATTCTAAGCAAATTGTTCCTGATTTTTGCTTTTTGTTTTTCTTCGTATATATTTTTTAAATTTGTGCTTCTTGAATATTGCAGGACTACTTTTGTGTACCTTTGGCATTTATCATAGGGCTCTTCTTTAATTCGTGTTGCTGTGTAGTAAATAAAATCTCTGGAGAAGAATGAATTGGCATTATGTATTAATATAATTTTTATACAAATTTCTATAGCTGCATATTTGTTTATTTTTAATCAATTATTTTCACAATTGAACGTGTATAAGATTCTGGGGAAATTTCTTCAAGATTTGTACAATGTAGTACAGACGTAGTATTTTACTTCCAAAATTAAAAACGATATTTTTCTGTCTTCTCTTTGAAAATTTGTAACAAATAAATGACTACGTAAAGAAATTCCGATTGAAATTGAATAGCTTTCACGAAAACGCATTAATCCATGCGCCAATCCAAAAATAAATAAGAAAATTAATTTTAAAAGGAATATTACAAAAATTATTCCGCAAAATGAAGAGAAAATTGGATTAACATAGTAATTTCGCTTTCTCTGTAAATATTTCTGACCAAATAGTTTTTTGTTATCAAGCAGCAGCAGGAATTAATGGAATGACCCTCGTATTCAAGAACTTCTAAAAACCCTCCTACTGTATTAAGGCAAAACATTTCAATTAAAGTATTTATAGACTAAAGAACAGTTTGAGATGAGTACTAACTTGTTGAGACGATGAAGAGTGGACTTAATTTGTCCAAAATCCGGCCTGTCTGCCGGATCTTCCATCCAACACTTTTCCATCATCTCGAGAAGCTCATCATCCGAAGCAACTCCGTCAAGTGCGGGTCGAAGCACAATTGTTCCCTCAGTGAGAATCATGACGATTTCTGAGAAATAGAGAATTTACATTTATAAATATCACATTAAAAACCCTTTTCCAATCACTCAGTCTCGTTTTTCAATTAGTAAAATTGAAATAGTCAAAGAGTTGAGAGTTCCACCCAACACGGGATTATTTAAATACGCCTGTTTGCCTTGTCCTGTCCATTTCACGCCTCAGCTGAGCTCTAAGCTCCTTCCAGCCTCTCTGGCCTACCTCGCTCAAAGGTGACAAATGTACTTTGGCTCAACTTCAAACAGTTTTAGTAGAGTGTGTACACCTAATCTCTCCTCCCAACTAAATAACTAATTAACTCGTTCTTTGATGGGAATCTGTTGCCAATTTTCTTTGACATGATACAGAGGGACCAGTCTTCCACTTGACTCGTCTGTGTACACGAAAGAGAAGCCTGAACTCTCCAAACTGTTTGAGTTGCACTAGGCCAAATTTATTTTAAGCTGGCCATAGGTCACAGGACAGTCGTGCTAGTTTTAGTGTGTAGGTGTCTGGATCTGGAAGTGGCGTATTAAAAAGAGTGACTTGTTGAAGTTGACAGGTAAGGGAAAGTGACAAAATGAAAACAAACCTCAGTTAGTGTATTCTAGGAACAGAAACTATTTTTGGTGACGTCTTCTGAGAAATTACGCTTTTTGCCTCCGTTTACATACATTATGGGGCAAATGTTAACCGTTGAAGCACGCACATTTAAATTTTTTTTGAATTGCTCAAATTAGAGTAAATTAAGCAGGAGGCAAAACTATGTATCTCAGTTTCAATCATACAAAATTGAAAGTATTTTTCTGAATATACATGTTGTGTTAAAATAATTAATACGAGGGCTGTTTAAGAAATAGTGAGACTTTCGATCTTTGCATAGAATTTATTCGTTTTTTAGCCACTGTACCAATATGTGTTCAAATTCAATTTAACTCTGTGCTAGTTTGTAGACACATTATTTCCCACAAATATCAAATTCAAACTCAGCCAGGTGGAACAGGGGTATCACGTGATTCGCTTGTTCCACCTGCCTCATTCTTTAGTATAAGTAGTGGCGCACAACGGGGTATACGTTGTGTGAAGTTGAGGTTGGATTTGATCCGGTCTGCCCGAGTGCATGCCGTCTCAATCCAACTTCTCCACACAGCATACGGCCGTGTAGTGTTGGCCAACTCACTCCACAATTGTCATCCTACAAATACAGTGGTTTCAATTCTTCTCCAAATAAATAGGCACATTTGGTAAAATTACATATTGTGTTTTCCTGTGTTCTATTTATTGTTTTCATGCCTAACTGGCACAGCACAGTTAGGTAATACCAGGCTCCTCTACGGACGGAGTCCTGATTTCCAACAATATGAAAAAGCAAAACATATTCAATAACTTGAAATGTACAACTTACCTTACAAAAATAATGTGCAATTAAAATTATAAATATTAAAATTATATAAATTAACCTATAGAATTAATGAACAACTGTCCCGCCACCCGCCACACTGGGTAAATTAAAGTTTCATTGGGCATGCAATGCTTCGAAAATCCAAATCCTCTGTGATAAGTGACAATACATGCGGACGTTATACGAGTGAACAAATTTCGCCTCTTCTTGTCATGCAAATTTTTTCCCGTTTTTGTTTCTGTTTTAACCTGTTCCCAAAACTAATAATTCTTGCAAATTTGAAATTACGAAGATATGAAAATGACGATTACGAACCCCATCCCAAAACTACTTTTTCAATTTTCAATCTACACGAAGTTTGTTCAGCCTGCAGCAGCTGTCCATTTACGCCTACAGCATGTGACACTATTAAGTAATTTGAGGAAGATACAGTACTGTAGCAACAAGCCCTTGTATTCTAAGCACTGTGAAATCCACACCAGTAATTCTAGTGGAATGTAATACAATAGTGAACGTCTAGAATTACAGCTTTTATTTTCAGCACGTCATAAAGTAGCTTTGCAGTTTGCACGATATCGAGTTGTAAATCCGAGTTTATTGAAGTGACTATGTAGCGCAACATTCACTTCACACGACCTAATTGTACTCCGGATTCCACTTATCTTATAATACGATACTATTACAGTTGACCTAAATTCACTTGATACTACACTTGCCCTGTCAAGTTTGAATCGGACCAAAATAGATTTCCAAGGACTCTGTTGCACTTTCACACAAGTGACTGAAACCTGAAGTTTTGCAAGTGAAAGCAAAGAAAGACTCAGGTTACAAGCCGCATTTAATTGTACATACAAGTGACAAATCCGAAAGTGGGCTAAGTCCTTTAGCTTTCTCTGATACATTGGCAATGAACAAAATAAAATAAATGTGAAACCCCAAAATGAGATTATATATTTTTATTGTAATTATTAGATTTAAATATTGTTTCATAAATCGTCAATATTAGCAAGATTTCAAACTGAAGCAATAGTAGCATTAAAAACAGCATAAACTTGTTGCTGTAGTTTTTAAAATATTTCAAAAAATGTATTGAAAAATGTGACATGACGATTTAATCAACGAAATCTGATCACTAACCAGTCAAATGATTTGATGCATTGAATGCTATTTTGCTATACTGACTGTTAGCTCGGTTCCAATGCAGACCAACGGAGAAACACGGATTCCCGTAAGCCAAGGTGTGGCTCCAAAACATTTATCTTTCTCTTTCCCAAGTAAATCTATTTTTAGTTCAAATCCGACGACCCATGCAGCTTAACAGTGAAAGTCATTTTCTGATAAAAGTAGGAATACCTTCAGGAGTCTTTTCCTCGACGAGGTAGAATGGACCTTGACGGGCCGCAATTTCATGAACAATGATGGCAAAGGAGTAGACGTCACCCTTCTGTGAGCCTTCCGGTGGAGGTTTGGCCGTTCTGAGCAGCTCGGGAGCTGTCCACAGCTTTCCTGGAATCAGACAGGACACACACATATTACTTAAGCCTGGTCAGAGACATAGTATGCTTTATGCTTCCTTAATCCCTCCTCCACAGTTCCCACACACAGAGACAGACACAGGATGCTGACAGTGAACAATGACTTCTGACACTATTTGTTTGGTTTCGACTAGCGGGCATTTCCATTTAGCCATTACGGAATTAGGATGGGTTTCAGATCTCTGGGAATACGAAGAAGGATTTATGCCTAATCCCATGTGGAATGTATCATGTATGGCCTGTGTCAATTACGCTGACTTGCATGATGCGTTTTTAAATTAAAATAAAAACAAAATGAAAAAAATTAAATTAAAAAGTATCCTAGAAAATTAAATCCACGCGACTTTGAAGTGAAAAAATAATGTATAAACAAAATATTAGAGAAAATGAACAAATTTAGGTTTCGCGATTTTGTATTTAATCCATAATAATAAATATTAAGAGTAAAATATTTAAGAAAACAGATATTTTTCGGTCTTCAGGTTTGATTAAAGTCAGAATTTTGGAACACGCTGTACCCACCCATAGTACCCACCAATTGTTACCACCTGGTTTCACTCTGACAAGGGTTGCGTAGCAGATTAGTGCAAAAAATCTAGTCAGGATGCGTTTAGGTTTGTCGCCTGACCTAATCTAAGCTTATTAGATTAACAAGTATGAGCGAACCTGAAAGCCTGACCTCAACCCGTGATGTAAATTTTTTAAAGTTATGGGGATTAGTTTATCCCTAATTTAAACGGATGGGTTTATGGATTACATTTTGGAGAACTTATATGGACCAATGCATGAACATGCTCTGTGCATAGATATTCAAGTTTGGGACACGTTTTGTAACTCCGAAAATTGTAAACATTAAACTTGCTCGTAAAATAATTGTCCGGATTTTGTTGAATAATTTTAATGCTGAGATGTTTAAGATATGTTTACAAATTTACGATAGTAAGTGCAAAGGCTTCGAAGAATTGTATTTGAAAAAAAAGAAACTCAAAAAACCCTGATTTTATCCTCAAAACTCCATTAACTAATGTCCTATATAAATACAGTAAACCATGTTTTTAAACAATAAAAAATGAATAGATAGTAAAAGTAAAATCAATAAGAAAATAAACCATTTTACGGCACACGATTTTGAATTAAATAATATATGTAAAAATAAAATAGATAATAACATTGATAATTTTAGGATTGAATTTAAAAAAATAAAACAAATAAAATAAATGAGAAAATAGGTAATATGACTCGAGTTTTGCCCAGCACACCAAAAAACCAATTCATTCGTGTGCAATTCATGAGACGTAATAACGTTCGTTCCTTGGCCTAAATGGAGCTTTTCTCTTCACCAGAAATTGGCACCGACCTTGGAATTTATTTCATACCAAAAACCCATAGAACTAACTTGATCAAGCTCAAGAAAAGACGAAGGCTTTTACAACTAAAGTGGCTATCGACTAAGATATTTTTTCACTTGTTCATGTCATAGATTTAGAGAGAATGCCACGTGCAGGGACGAGCTTCCAACAAAATTACCACAAAAGGAACAAATTTCGTAACACGACCAAAATATGACGAATTACTTTTTGAGGCTCAAGTTAAAGTTATACGAGAAGAAGAGGCTTGAAGGCTGAAGAAAGTTTTTTCCTTCCACTTTCTATTTTCTCTATTTATATTTAGTCATCCATTTACTTTCTTTTGTGCTCATTCTTTGCTCAATAAATACAGAAAATAGCTTTTTGTTGACGCACAACAGGTAGACACTCGAGAAACCACGTCCATGCTTCATACTCAGTCATACAATCTTGCTCTGCATTCACTCCCGACCAAGACGAACACAAAACGCGCTAGAGCTTCACACCAGGCGCCCAACTTTTTTCAATGGAGTCACGCCATACGCCACATCAGATCATCGCCAATTACGCGCCATCAATCTATCCTGCCTGAATTCAGTCAACTTTGGGCACTATTAGGTGTTTTTCTGTGACCGTAAATCAAAAAAGTGTGAGATGAAATTGTAGATTTCTTCTTTCTTTGTCTATTGCAAAAAACACCGAGACTCTACGATCAGTATTGACTGAGGAGATTCAATTTTTCTACTAAGCCTCAGGCTATAGCATCCACAAGCCGAATGGCTACGCCCACCCTTAAAGCTATTGATGATTTGAATTTGACGCCTCTTGATGCATGCCAGAACATGGGAGCGCTTGAACCGTTCGATATGTTCGACCAATTAAAAGGTAGCTTTAATTTTTTTTAATCTGTTTTAGTTCCACAAATTAATTGAATATCTTGAATTCATGTATTAATTTTTCCAGCTAACTAACAAAATGGGACAAATTCCAAGTGTTATGGAGCATATGCGAATGGTCTATCAGGTGATCAAGTGTAACGTTGCCTATTCAGAACCACTAGAATGATATTGAGTAACAAAAGTCATTTAATTTATAGTGGATGCATTAGCTGATTATAGAATTAATATTTGCGTGTATTACGTATACGTATTTCAGTTTTGCAGAATGTAAAGGCAAGGAAACATATTGTACAAGTTAAGAGGTTATAAGTATTACGTTTAGAACTCATTTGGCAACATGGCACGGAACAAATTTCATAGCTTGGTAGAATACGTCACAATATTTATGTAATGTGACGTTTGTCACATGTCTCTCCGATCTATTTTCTTGAGGATTAATTATAATGCTCAAAATTGCATTCCACCAATTGATTGTGCGTAATTGACGTGGGAACAGGAAGTTATCTTCTGTGTAGCGTGTTACGCGGTATGGTGCGACGTTTCAAAATACGGTAGTACATTACAACATAGACAAGACAGAAGTGTAGTGCGTACTTCTACTGTACGGCAATACCTATTTCAAATTCTTCTGTACTGTACTGCACCTCATGCAAATGGGGTTAGTTATAGGGCCAAGAGAAAAGTAACTTAACTTTCTCCGATCTTAAAGTGTTAGGAACTACCAAAATGATAGCCTTTGGGAAAAGTAGTACGTAGAGCACATCTCTTACCACGTAACAGAGCAGGAAACAAAAAGGCATGACGAAAAGTAAAAACATAGATTACAAACCACGCTTCTTGCAAACTACAGTATGCACGCTTGAATTCAAAAATCTTGAAAGGTCATTAAATGAGTGGAATATTTCACTCGACGGAGCGTTAATTAAACATAGTGAGGTTAGTCTCTGACAAAAGTACTCAAGATAGTGCTGCAAAGTTTACAAAGGCAAAAGGATGTTCCGTGCATGGAATAACTCGAGTTGAAACACAACTCTTTCCCAATATTTCCCAAAGCGCTCTTCATTCTCGTATGTGAACATTAAAATGAATTATCCATGTTTATCTACGATCAGGCTCTAGGTTTTAGGCCCAAAGCTGAATTTATTGATACAGAGAAACGCCTATCTGGTTTGACCTCCAGATATTTGATTCAACGCCAATTGGGCGGCACAAACACTAAAATAAGTGACACGTGGTCGTTCAAAATTTTTTCAGTGGCTGTACAAATTATATAGCACAAGTAATATAATTTTAAAATATATTTTGCCACACGAAGCCATGCTATTTTTGGATCATCAAACCTGAGTATTAAATGAGAAGTTTGATTGTTTTAAAATTGCTTATAAGGTCCGTAGATTGCAAATCCAAAGAAACTCGGTTTTTTCTGATATACCACTTTTTGACACAATGCTAGCTTGAGAAAATACGCTATGATCTAGAGCAATTATCTTAAATTATTCTGCAAGACATGAGGATATGGGTGACTTGAGTAAGATAACCGAACCCAGAGTTAATGAATATTAATTAAAATATTAATTATATATATTAATATTATAATGTATAATAATATATAATATTATTATATATAATATATTATATTATAATATATTATAATAATAATAATTAATTATTATTAACATTATTATAACATTATTAACATTATTATATAATAATAATAATAATATAATATATAATAATATATAATATATTATTAATATATATATATATATTATAATATATTATTATATGTATAATATATAATATTATATTATAATATTATTATTAATATATAATAATATAATTATATATATATATATATCCCTTTACATAAAATCGT
>JAQFYU010001942.1:0-13180 GCA_034694905.1 Ceratophysella granulata
GAGAGCCAGCAGCCAAGCTCTTCGTGCCTATCACAGTCGGACAACCCAGGCTGGAAGTAAGAGGACAACAGACAATACAATATTACCCTGGTTTGTTCGACTAATTGATTTACATTGCTTTTGCTTCTTCCAGATTGAATCTAAAATAGACAGTTGATATCTTAGGGCAGCTGATTTTGGTTTGAAATCTGTTCGTTAGATTTAGCGAGGCGGACGTTTTCGTCGGAAGTGTGGATTGTTAACACCCATAAGGTCGTAATCAGTGAAACGGCTAGGCTCAGGCGGTGGCTCTGGTACATATGGATGCTTTCGCACACGAAGTTCTGGTGGTAGAAGCTTTTCTTCCGAAGGCTTCTTACGCAGCATATGAAGTTCAGCGTGATGCTTCGTCTTTTGGCGACGCAGTCGGTCCTCCTTGGCTTTTTTCATGCGAGCTGTGCGATCTTTCCTGCAAATTAGATAGAGTCAACCTGCTTAGTCATAATTCCTGATACTATCAGCCGTCAAGCTGGGATAGCTAGGACTGCACAATTTTCGAACTGGGATTGCACTAATCCAAGTAAAATCTTACTTCTTTATCAGTTCCTCCGGTGTCATGACCTTCATGGGTTTGTAGTTTCTCGCAAAGTGCGACGAGACATATTTGTCACGAAGAATGACCTCCCACTCCCTAGCTCTCATTCTCAACGGCGGAGTTGGAGGCGGAGTCTCGTTCTCCAACTGAAGTAGTTCAAGGTTCGGCAGTCGATCAGCCAGAAACGCATTCTTCGTGTTTTCGTAGAATAGTTGGTCCGAGACCCACGGCTGCTCCCAGATCTTGAAGTGCTCATACTTTCTGGTCTTGTCTGTATGCCAGATGTCGAACATGGGAAGAGTCTTGAGCCGACCCTCGTGTCGATGGTAGTAACGATGAGATCCAACATCAAAGAAGGGTTCCTCGATGGGCTGTTCCATAAATCTTTCCCACCTCCGTTTGACTTTTTTACTGTAGCATTTCCAGCAGAACATGCAGGTGAGACAGCGACCAATGGCTCTCCAAATTGCCAGAAAGACTAAACCCCAAAAACGAACCACAGCCCTCACAGACTTCCGCAAGAAGCCCAAATGCTTCCATGGACACCAGAAGATATAAATAGGGATGCGACAGCTGAGCGTTATGCAGAACCAGAGACCTCGGCAAAAGTAATAGCAGCAGCCATGTCGAATCTTTTTCTCAAATGTTGGGAGCGCAGTGTCTTGAAAGGCTTGCCAGAAAAGGTGAGGTGCTGGAACTTCCTGAAACGTTTTGAAGAACAAATATGACAGACTCCAAAGCTTGACCTTTGAACAATGAAAACATCTCATCTTCAAAACCCTTGAATCGATACCAACTACTTACCTTATATTGAACGTATCTGAGGAGAGGCCCTCCCATAGCGTTAAGAAACCGTTTTTTGTACTTTCTCCAGCGTATAACTCGACGACGTGCTTCCCAACCTCTTTCCTCGTCAATCAGAGTCATGATTAGAAACTAGAATTGGTAGACTAAGGTTAGGAGCCTCAACAGTCGTTATTACGTAATTTCTACCGCAATGATTGTCAGTGCAGCGCACAGTTTACACACCTTGATTCGATAGTACTTGATCTTATCCCGCTCGACAGAAAGTTCCCAATCCCAGGTGTCGTACACTCGTTCCAATGTTGACATCTTAAAATTAAGAAGTGTTCCAAGCTGTATGAACTCGGGAATGGTGAGACTTCCTGACATGTCCTCGTCAATGATGTCAGTGAGAGTTCTTAGATGACACATCATAAACTGCTTCTCTATACGATCCTATGTAGGAATAGAAGTCCATTACTATGACACAATTATCACACGGGGCTCAACTTTCTGGAAATGAAGGAATCTGGAAACTGATACTTGGTTGGAATTGGAAGAAAAAATGAAGAAGAAAAATCAGCAACGTAGAAGACTTGAAGCTTAAATTTAATTAGGTAATTTGGCATAGAAATTGGTATTACTTTCACCGCAATTAGCAGACAAACCCACAGGTAGAACTCTGCATAGTCCATTTCTCCAGATTCATGGAAATCGCACAACTCAAACCACTTCATTATATGCTTATCCTCCAAGTTCGTAAACTTAGACATGCACATCCAGAATTGTATATCTGAAAAAAGATTGACGTCCATTAGTATATCAGTTTTAGATTAGTGGCTGCCGTATATATGCCATTTATTCTTAGCTAAAAAACAACTACTAGAGTTATGAATATACCCTCGTAAATAAAACGTATCAATTTGAAAAAGGACACATTCAGTAGGACATCGTATAGGATTTAAGAAACTTGAAGTGGCTATCCAACGGTACCCCTACTTAGATCAAAGACCAAGAATTTAGCGTCACAAGTCACAAGTCGTGTAACAGGACCGGGCCGAGTACTTTTCGGTGGACACGCTTCTTTAGCTCGCACATTTCATACCTGCGATATTCCATACCATGTTCCATATGCGACATGCGATAGTTCATACCAGCGGCAATACAACTTTTCAACTTACTAATTATAAATATTTGTTGCGAGCCTCTGAAGAGAATGTCATCCACTTGATATTAAAGCATTATAATTACTTTGGTCAGTAAAGTTGGAGTACAGATGCCAGAATATACAAGGGACGTGTTGATTTGATACTGGCAGTGCCAATCGTCATCGTCACATATATATTGTAATTGTATCATAAATCAAATAATCCTTCAAGTGTTTTGTAAAAGTATTATCTGTTAATTCTTTACCTAAACGTTTAAGGTTTAACTCCTGTAATTCGTTGGTGAATTGACTTTTCTTCAATCTATCAAAAAATAATAATAAGTTGTTTTGTTTCAAGTTTTATTGCCGCTGGTATAAAGTATCGCCGGTATAAATTGTCGTCGGGTATGGATTATCGCAGGTATGAAATGTGCGAGGCGAACTGTCGCAGAGTTTAAATGTGTCATTTCAAAAATCGCATTTTCGTACTTTACTATATTGAGAATTCGACATTATTGTATTGTATTGTATTGTCCTTTATTTCAGTGTCAAAATAGGGTTCAGTTTATCACTTAATACACATACAAAGTAATTGTGGGTACGCCAAATGACACGAGCCCTCCTCCTGGTGTCCTCCCCAGGACACTTTGGTATGGACACTTTATGTCCTAATTGAGAAATATGTATTTTCTTCCAATTTTTAAATACACGGTCGAATTGGTTCAAAAGGTTGCCAAGAGTTACTCCAAAAACGTGGTTATTTATATGGATAAAATACGTGGCGAATTATTAATTATGCCCTAATTGAGGAATATTTATTTTCCCCAAATCTTCCGAAACACGGTCGAATTGGTTTCAATAGTTCTCAATTTGGGCATAATTAGTAATTTGAACACGTATTTTATCCGCATACATTGCCATGTTCTTAGAATTACTCTTACCAACTATTGGAACCAATTCGACCGTGTATTTAAAAATTGTGGGAAAATATATATTTCTCAATTAGGGCATAATTAGTAACTCGCACTTGTATATTACATGTGAAAGTGTTTAATATCCCTCATTAACCTTTGTAACAAGTATTTTCCGGAAACATGATGTTTTATTCATTTCATGTGAGGTCGGTCAATTTAAAAATTTGATGACCGGTTTTCGATGAAAAATATCCCGACATGACCAACGACATGACTGCTCTTTTGCCCCTACATGCAGGAATATTCATCAACAATATACATAGGTTCTGGGTCTGGACTGGACTATGTATAATTTCACTGCTTCACTAAGTACAAACCATGTAAAACATAATGAATTACAGTACACCTCAAAATGATTATCGTCGAATATTCAGACTTACCATTTATTGACCACATCTCATGCATATCCAAAATCCCAAAGAAGTAGGAAATGGTCAGCATGTTTTGAACCGTCAGGAGACATGTGAAGTGGTCCAAATGCATACAGCGGATAAACTTCAAGTAATTCTTCATCTTGTCACTCGTACG
Source organism: Ceratophysella granulata (assembly GCA_034694905.1). Lineage (NCBI taxonomy): Eukaryota > Metazoa > Arthropoda > Collembola > Poduromorpha > Hypogastruridae > Ceratophysella > Ceratophysella granulata. The sequence continues at coordinate 4,007 of JAQFYU010001942.1, forward strand.
AATAACGTAGTCTGTCCTGGCTTAACAATGATGTCCAAAGTCCCGAATTAATCCGTCAACTGGATCCGATCTGGATTTTGATGAAACTCAGGATCGGAATTGAATTACAATTTTTAGTGTTCCGGATCTTAGACTACATTCCAGGACTTTTTGACTTCATGTTTGCTGTTGTATGTAAGAACGTTTTGCGTTGTGCAAGTAAAATGCAAGAAGAAAGAGTAAACAAAACACAATGCCATATTGCTACGAGTTACGATATTGGCGCTTCGGTCCGTTTGGATTTGGAGGAAGGAGAAGTACAAAACTTGTACTACTATGGAATTCCAGTTTCTCTTTCTTCGGTTCAGTCTCAGTCTCAGTCCCTATTTCCCTATCTCGTTCAGCTGAAAAGAGTCGCGGCTGTTTTCGAGTAGTTGGAATTTGGGACTTGAGGAGGAAGGTCATGCCAGTCACATAAAGAGTGTCGTCGGAGGGTTCCGCTGCTATGCTGCTGATGTACCATAAGTGACGAGATCAGACGGATACCCTCTGCCCAACCCGACACCGGAAGTTGACTCAGCCAACTGAAAAATCCGAGGTACTTACTTTCAACTCTATCATCTATCTACCTTGTGTGTGACTAATTATTTGCATTTGTATAAGTACCTGTTCTTTTGTGTTTCGAGATATTACACATACACACTACGGAATTTATATCTTATACCTGTTGGCACATAGCAGCAGTATAGGGTTAGGGTACTCGACTCCAGACTCAGATTCCAAGAAACAATGCCTAACTGAATGAATTTCATTTTTATTGTTTAATTCTTTGTTTGTAAATCTAACCTAAGTGCAAAACATACATCCAGTTCCAGTTGCAATGTGCAATTTCAAATATACTCCGACGCCGGGGATTAAATTAAAGATATTTCATATTAAAATTTTAACACTGTTTGTCTACCGGAACCGGAAGCCGAACAACACTACACACTATGTATCAATAGTTGCATTGGGATTTCCTGCGAATCACATGTGTTTGTTGAGTGTATATTTAAGAGGAATTGCAGATTGCAGAACGAACCTCGATGGACTAAATTAATCTCGGTGTGGTTTTGCAATTATAATTTCGCAATAAAAGATTTGTGTTCGAGGAACTATGCTATTTAGGATGTAGGTTAGTTTTATACATATTGAGTGGAGACAACCCGTCGCCAGTCACGTTTACTTACCAAAGGTCATATATAGAAAATCACTCGACTTTAATCAATAAATTGTAAATATCTATGATCAATATGGCCTAATATGGAAGCAAAATTAAGTATATAATCAAGATGAGGACTCTCAACAATTAACTTTAGACATTAATGGTTCTAAACTTAATAAAACTCAAATGATAAACTATTAAAACTATGACGTTTGTATTATTTGAAGGTGAATATACGAATATTTATCTATGGAATTGGAATCCTTGGCCTTTGGTTGTTGGTATTTATGTGTTGTATAAAACTGCAACTGTATAAAATCAGCACCAACAGTGTGCTATTGCACTTGAGCATGTGCCATGTGCCTCTACAGAAGTACAAGAGGCGTGTAAAACTAAAACTATATTTGTTTTACTAATTTTCAGAACCGTTGACGGTGCTCATCTCCATGCATGACGTATACATAGGACACGGCTTTGCGACTTCGCAGGGTATATAATACTTCGTCAAAACCCCGTGTACTAGGAATTACTACTATAGCTTTACAGTGACTGTTTGACGTTGATCGAGGGCCAGGATGCGGTACAACAAGGATGAACTACTGACCCTTGCCGCCCAACCTTCACATAAATATGACAAGGAAGGTGTCCTCATTCTACGTGAAAAGTCTGATAGCTTTTTTAGAAGATCTGAAGGTAATGTAATTGAATTCTTTTGATTTATCTCGATTTACTTACTAATAAATTGGGTCAGTGATTACTACTTCCTTTTTCACGAATTGAACAGTTACATAAATTTGGAATTTGTGGTGGTAGAAATTGTACAGGGATGGTTAATCATTAATTATGTATAGTCCTAACCCTGTCATAGTACTATAAAAACAGTCCCCTATTAATCAATTTATTAAAAAACGCAATATCACAAATTAATACACATAACAGCTCAAAATTGAATATTGCTTATATTTAATTTTTTATTTAATTGCAAGCACTTCCTGCTGCATTGTACATGTCCCACGTCAAGCGCATGAAACGCTAATTGCATGTTTTAAGTTCTATTTTGTAAAATGCGACCATTTGCATGTAAATCGCATGTGCAATGATGATGTACGGTATATGCTGCACTTCAATGTAATTAACGTCTAACGTCTCACTTCATTCCTTCAACAAAAATTAACCTATTTTTTGAAGAAACATTAAGAGGTGCAATTATTCTATGAACACGGCTGTTGTGCTGTGTAACTAAAAATCTCAAATCAGAATAAATCGATGTCAACCTATTCCATTATTCCATATAGGGAGCACTAAAAGATCCGATAACAAATCACCTAAACTGAAACGGGAGTCGTTCAGTTGTGTTGGAGCAAGTGGACAAGGTATTTCATTAAAAAAACGCAAATGTAGCAACAGTAACACGTGTTCTTTCTGCTTCTACTTGTGCACAAACACAGAGTCCGACAGCATATTCTATATTCCTGCATTCTAATTAATTATTCTGAACGTGTAGCCTATACACTCTCTGTGCACTCATTAGTAACTCTTCCCTAATATTTATGAATACCGATTTCCCAAATCTAATTTTGTTTGTCCATGCCAATGCACGCTGCTGTAGTCTAACCACAACCTTAGTTTTATTTCGAGGAACTCGCCTGTTATGCTTAGTCTTTCTCAGTCCAACCAGCCTTTGTCACCTACTACCTTCTGATATTCAGGATAACCTGTCTATGTACATCGTATGAGGCTTTCACCTTCACCATGGGGAACTTGGGACACCCACCCGACTGATAACCACACAGATTTCTCTCCTGTCACTGTTGCAAATAGAGATATTTCTGTTAGATAAAGACACGAGGCGGGTTTTGCGGAGTGACTCAGGGTTCTCCGTAATGAAATACAGGGAGTTCACTGTCAGAACCCAAAAGATTCAATTTGAAACGAAATGAGTGAATTTAGTTTGAAAGGAACTGCACATTTTTTTGGCGGAAAGCACTCGTTAGGTAATACTAACCTAGACGCTCTTTCTCTCAAATGGATAAGTGCTATAGTATGTTAAAGTTCGTTTTTAAATGAATTTCATCTGCAGATTTCAGTTCAGAACGGCATCCATGTTGTATCACCAGTTTCTTTCTCACTTCTTCAGATGTCATATACTGTGCATCAGGCGACAATGAGAAACTTGACCTGGAATTTTCATCACATTTAACGAACCTAAACCCATTTCTCGACTATGCAGTGCATATTTCGGCTAAATACGCTCGGTGTCTCCGAAATAGATGGGGTTCAAATCGTATGCACTGAACAACTGCTCAAATAATGTTCTAAAATTTGCAACAAAATATGCACTAAAATTTGCATCAAAAATGTCAAAATATGCACCAAAACCAATATGCCAAAATGAACATCTCATAAAGTGTACATAAAAATGCCTGAACAAAAGTTTTTAAAAATACTAAAAATATGCATTAATATATTCAGTAAAACACTAAAAATGTAAAAATAAACATGGATTTAGAAATATCCAAATGACATGCGTATCTATAAAATGCGGTCACCCATGCTGCAAAAACGTCAAACATGTTGCAAATTGCAAATATCAAATTTTAATATATCCGCTTGATCATTTTGAGAAATTACAAAGCAGGATATTGCCAAGAACTAACAACCTGCGAAGACATTTTAAACAGAAAATTCATAAGTTAAAAATAAGCTCCTTGAAAATGTATCGAGATGCGTTTTAAATGTTCAAAAATATGTCTAAAAACTCTGAAATATGCAGCAAATTTTAAGTAAAAAACACTAAAGCATACAAAGTTACACTAAAAGTTTAAAATAAAATATATTGGCTAACCATATTGCAGTATTATAACCGCTAAAAAAAGATGCAGTATATAATTTGACTAATTGAAACCTGGCCGGTGTGAATAGTTGAGTTCTGAATGTAAACAAAACTACAGCGAGTGCCCGTAAAAATATGTTTTTACCTAGGACTCCGTCTCATGCTCATCACAGAGTATCAAAATTCCCAAGAATGCGAAAATGCTGAAACATAGAAAGCTAAGAGCAAGGTACAAGCTACAATCCGGACTGGAGGTTGTTCCAGAGAAAAGTAACCATGTCCTGTCACACCTGCTCCTTTTCACAGATCCTTTCCATTTCTTCCTCTTCTTGCACAACTTCCCATTACAATTTTGGGAAACTCGACACTACTACGTTAGGAGAAAGGGGCCTTGCTACTTGCTACTTTGTTAAGTACCCAATTTCCAAGACAATTTTTTTCGTATGGTTTCTGTACTCCGAAATGAGAAATGAGTTGGTTTTCCTTTAGTAGCCCAGAAGGAATTTATCATCTTTACTTTTCCCAAATACTTTTTTTTGGAGGTTTCTGTTTTAAAAAGTAGTCCAGGTTGAGCTAGCAGGATATGACTAATGCGATTAGGGCTAACGCTATAGTAGTGGAAAGGAAATAGCAGAATATCATCTGTTGGAGGTACGAGCATTATAATCCTGCTGGAGAAAATACTATTTTGAAGTTTGAATGTGGTTCGAATGGTAAGGATTTATTTTACGAGTATTCCTTTCATTCCCTCCATATTTCATCTTTCTCTCACAATTCCTGCCCTTTTCCTATTGTTTCTGGATTTTACCCACTTTCACAGAGTATAGCCGTACGTAGCTACTCTGTACTGTAATATTAAAGGTCGTACATTTTACTGCTGGATGAGAACCCGCGTGGAACTGGAACTAAATTTTCCCGACACTAGTCCTGCTTGTGTATTTCATGGGAAGAATTTTTCTGCGCCTCATGATTTAGGATAAACACTTCAGGTTTCAGACTTTGTGTCAACAGACGTTCCACGTCGGATTTTTCCTGGATTATTTTTTTCCGGTGAATTTATTAGGATAATGTGCCTGCATCGAGCAATTCCGTCTTTCATAAAAGTGTTAAGCTGTAAGTAAGTACTTATATCGTCAAGCAAGTAGCCGTCTGTAGTCTGTGCTGTAGCTGTGTTGTGCAAATTAATATTGAAGTTACATGGAATTAAATGCAAAATCACCAATTCCAATTAAATTATGCGAAATTAATTTTATTTTTTGCTCAAATTACACTTTGAGTGCATGTAGATAGGCAAAAAAGTATTCAAAGAGTATTTTGTCATTTCCATCTAATATTACGTACTTACTACGAATTTATACAAAATTTTAAGCTGTGAAAACTAATTTTTTTTAAAAGTAATATCAAATATAAAGAAAGAATAGAAGGTTCACATTTAAGTTTGGGATACATAAACGTATTTCAAACGAATTTCATTCCGTTTGCATTTGCACTGTTTCCCGGGCTGGTAGTGCTCCTGACTCAATGTGAAGGCAATAATGCATGTCCTAATCCTTCCATATGGGTTGGAAGCCTTTAGGGAAAATGTGAATCCTTGGAAGGAGAGATAATTTTGAATCCGGATGCGGATTCCGGATACCGGTTCTCTGCTTCAGCCTCACATCAGTTTCAGCAAGTAATCAGTTTCCTAAGTAGCTGGTTCCAAATTGACTGTTACACGTCAGACTGGTTTCCTCCATCTCCAGTCTCCAGCATACATATGGAGTAGTGTGAAGATGTGCTTGGAGCACATTACCTGGTGTAACCATGTGAAACCCTGGCTCCAGAAAAGGAAGTAAGGATCTGGTGGTGGAACCCTTATTTCCCTTTCTGCATATCTAAAATAGAGTTATGAAAATGTCATCTGAACCCATTTCCTCCAAAAAGGCCCATAATATCATTCGATTTCCCTCCATGTGAAACTCATTATATTTCTCTAATAAAATTGGATAAACTCAGTTTCTCATCTTCTTCAATATAAATATAAATCAGGAAGAGTCGAGAGAACGCCCAAGAAGAATCATCTCCTGTAATAAGCTATGAATCCATCTTTTACAACCCAATTCCGCAATTCCATTCCCTGGATTCTTCCATTCTCTTGGGCCTTCTTCCTCTTTTTACGCTCATCCTTCTTTCTTCCACTTTTTTATGATTTGAATCCGGGGCTCTTGTGTTTTAACGGGATACGCGTCAACGGGCTGGGCGAACCCAATTCCACTGTTTACTTTTATTGGTTTGAATTTCTAATGGAGAAACAGAGTTTGGAATGTTTTTAATTCATAATTGAATATGAGTCTGGTCTGGAATTCCATTCCAACTCTGGAGGACTGGACTGGAATTTCCTGTTTTCTACTTTATTTGCCCAAATACTTGAAATTGGAAGTTGGAAGTATCTGAGTGATACTCGACTCGACTTTATTACTTACATGAGGAAGACGGAACTTTTTCTGTTATTCAGATTTGGGTGATGAGATGCGGATTGTTGTATTTGAGTCGAGGAGGACATTAGGTGGCTCTTGACTTGACGTTCCACTTCCTCTGACTTCATTTCATTATTTGTGAGAGATCCCACTCGGATGCCGTCTAATAGGATTGTTTTATGCTCACATCCGTCATCTGTCATCTCCCCCTATCATACTTTAGGCCTCATATCTGTCAGATCCACATTCCTTTCTTCTCCGTTGCGGTGAGGTACTGGGATCCATGTTCGTTTCGTATACTCAGCAGAATACGTTCACCGCAACCGAAATAGTTTCCAAATTAACCCATGTATCCCATGGACTAATTATTATGATCACACATCACACTCGGTTTCAGTTCCGACGGTTCCAACTAAAACCACATTAGTAGTTCCAGGCCAATATTCAATCCAGGACAGGTTGGGGGGTTTTTATACGGTTGAAAAATTACTGTTAAGGTTTAAGGTAGGTACACTGGCGGTTCTTGGAATTGATCGAGGGCGGAAAACTGAAACGAGATGTTAAGTACTACGTAGAAGAATACAAAATAGGCAAAAATGTTGACTAAAGGGCGCTGAAAGTACGTTTTTTTTCACTATTTGTGGCTTCAACCCCGATAGTAATAAAGAAGAACTACTTATAAAAATTCTTCTCGAAGTTTATAAAAAGTTCAACTATTAAAGGCCAAAAACGGGGATGTTTTGCGCGCAGTGCCCTAAACTTTTGACATTTTGACCAATTTCAGCTATTTTTGGCTTCATTTTCGACTAAAGTTTGTTCGAAAAATTAACGGCCTACTCGACATATGTAAGAAATTCAACAATAAAAGGGCAGATGAGAGTAGATTTCCCGCGAAGCGCTAGGCGATTTAATGCCACTTCCCATATTTTTGGCTTCAATTCCCACTACTAGCATGAATTTTTCTGGCAAGGGAGGCTAGGCGGCCAAGAAGGCCCCTTTGGGCTCAGATGTAGAAACGCCCTTGCCGATACCAATCACGTTTCCGGTCTACCAACCCTAATAGATTCTCAAACAATTCTCTGAATCTGGTGTTTTGTTTTAACCGCATCAACACGTCGTTATTGTATCCGGATTCGAATAGTATCGGAGAAATGTACACGCGCTTAACCTGGCTAACTATACTTAACAAAAAACCAAATAGAAAATTCTCGTGCCGCTGCGAATTGATGATATAATGCCATATTTTTCATAAAATCTAACTTAAATATAAAATCTAACTAACAAGCTACGGTTAACACACGCAAATTCGCCGCATTTGAGGTTAAAAATTAATTAGCTTTTCCTTACGTTTCAATATACCATGCCACTCATCCATTCATTAGTGTATTTGTGTATTTTTTTGTTCGTATAATTACAAGTATAAGGTATTCGTATGAAATGTGAAATATTAACTGATTTGTCGGAGCAAATCTCAAGTTGCCAAGTGATGGTTCCGTATGTCAAACGTCACACCCAACCAACAACGGCGAAGCACAGCGAACTCCCGATTCGCCTGATGTACTAAAGTAAAGTCATCAGTTGTCATTCGTTTTCAGGATTCAGAACCGCATGGAATTACTCAAACATGCACTGCACCTGTAATGCTGTAAATCAGAGATGTTCATATATTGAAGGAGATACTAAGTAATTAATTAAGAAAACATGGAATTTAATTACTACCGATACTTTCTCCGTGACGATAAAGCAAGATAAAGGTTAAGGCTGAACTTTTTTCACAAATTGGAAAAAAACTAGAATGTCCAGTGACACAGTCATTTCTCTTCCCATCGTCTCCTAAATGTCCAAATGGTTGTGAGCAGATGTGTACAATATACGGCAGTAAATCTTCTTAAGAAGTCCAATAATATTTATGTATTACTGCTGGAGTTGAGGCATATCAATACTAGAATTTTATTTGGACAGAAACTGTGGCAGATACATACAAAGAATTTGTCAGTGTCAGAATGTCAGACCTGAGATTGAGCAGAGGGAGGGATTAGGGCTCGTGTGCTCCGTTCAATCCGTTCGAGTAGTTTGGAATCAAGTGCCTGTTGTTGTGTTGTTCTTCACTTGAAGGTGCTTGGAAGCTTCCACGTAAAAGTTCCATCATCTCAAACTGGAACTGTTGTAAACAATGCTTCTCCTTGTACTTGGATCTGTATCCCAAAGCTTTCCGCTTCACGTTCTTTGTAGACTATCCGAGTTTTATGTTATTTTTATTTTACTGTAGCGACGTACTTTTGTTTTTGTATTTGTATGCTCCTGATTTCGTCGTAGCTTTATTACAATTCCGAATGAATTTTCTTGGTTCGTTTGTTTGCACAGGAATGCGCTGCTTGTTCTATTTATTTCCCTTATTTAGTTTTTCAACCAGACTTGAATATTGCAATTTTAAACAAATCCAAAGTGGGAAAGAAAAGAATGGGACTGAGAATATTTGATGGCAGAGTGCCAAATGAATACTAATGACCCGGTGTTGATACTTGAGGGATAAATTATTCTGGCTCCGAGTCTCCAATTTCAATTGGGTGAATAGGTGGCAGTGGCAGTCCTGTGCAAGCAAATGGTCCATGACCCCAATAACAGGAGGAGCTGTAAGTGAGATCGCGGAAAATTTTTAAATGTTGGATCGAGTGTCGGAAAATGCAATCAAGCTTCTGGTC
>JAQFYU010001943.1:0-13180 GCA_034694905.1 Ceratophysella granulata
GCAACATAATAAGCGCAATTTTAAAAATAGCAACACAAAAATCTTCTCATTTTAGCAATAAAAACATTAATATTTAAAAGTGCTATTCCTCGCTTTCAAATTGTTATTTGCCCCTGTGTATGCGTTTGGCGCGCATAGCACCAAATTCAAATTATTAATGGGTTCTTAAGTCGAAATGCTATGGAAGATAAAACTGAAGATGTATCACATGACACACAGCTTTATCATTTACAATTGATTGAGTATTACTTACTTATAACTTAATTAATTCTATCTGTTTTTAATAGACATGCTGATGATTTTGATGAAGCTCCGGTTCACTACTTGAAAGCTTGGAGAGACAAATCAATTCCAAGTTCCAAATTCGCATATTCGGAGAATCACCATAACCCGTAAGCTCAGGCAGAAGTAGTGCATCCATAAAAGACACGAATTTTGTGGAATAACCACTGAATTTGGGTATTTTTTTCAGAGCGTTTCCATTAGAATCGGAAGTTCGAATAAATTCCGCGGTGCGTCTTGGTTCATTTACTCTGAGCTCGGAGCTGAAGCACAAGTTTTCGGACTTGGTTCAATTTACAAGTGGAGAGCGACCCGAGTCGTCCGATATTAAGATGCACATGGGTCTTTATTATCATGCTACGGATCTCTGGAATCCGGCTGTGGGAGATTTACGGATACAATTTTCATTTGCGGGACTCACGGATACATTTGTAGGCTGTTTTTAATTGAAATCAATGAACAGCTCAAGTACCTATCTTACTATTTAAGTCAGTCATAATGCATTTCCTACGTGTTTGACAGATAAGCGTAATTGGGAAGCAAGTTGGAACGGAGCTCCAGCCTTTTTACACGGAATCTGGGAATTCAATTCTATATTTGTACGAAGGAGACAAGAAGCACTTGGATATTCTACATACGGAGCATTATTCCAATATTCATTCAATTTGGATGACACGTGGAACCACCTGGGTCTTCACACTCTTTGGCACATTTCTGGCTTCCAAAACAATTGTATTCATGAGTAAGTGAAAACCACTTTTACGCAAATCAAAATGAATGGCTAAAACTTCTGGAATTTATCGATGCCAGCAATAGTTCACTCAAACGGTCGAGAAACTATGCAGTTTTCATATTTGTGTATCATTTTTAACATCTAAAATGCCGTTAATCAAAATTAAGATTCGAAATTCGAAATCCCGTGTTTTTACGTTACTTCAAAACATAGAATTAAACCGCGTTCAGAAAGTTGACCAATTAATACGAATGAATGTATTGATTTGATTTCGAAATATTGAAGGTTAACATATTCCTGAAATTATTTCATCAGATCGTCGAAACGCAGTTGTGAAGAATTTGATGGACTTGGGCCCATACATGCTAAGCTTCCTCCTCACCTGCTTCCTTTGGATTTCCACTTTGGGCTGCATTTGGTTCACCTTCAAACCAATTTTCGGTCTTCTACTCGTCACATTTTCGTCAACTCTACTTCTGTACTATTTACTCATCCCCTACAGCAGACAGGGTGACTCGACAACTAAAAACATGTCACTCGTGCCCTACTACGCCAAACAACGTCAGTACAAGAAGAAAACTAATCCCAGAATCAGGTCTTCGTAATCCAGCGGTTCGAGATTTGAGTTGGGAACATTGGGCACAATTAATTGCATTTTACGCATTGGAATACAATAGGCTAAGGAATCCCAAGAAATTCGAATTCCTGTTCTAAAGCAGTGCTCAAAATTAAGGTTAAGACCCTGTTCTTGTTCGAAATTAGCGCTCTGAAGTCGATTGCTCTCACCCATTGCTCTGCATTTGTAGCGCTAATTTCAATAGATACCGAGATCTTAAAAAAGTATCAATATGTTCATCAACATTCTTTACAAAATAGAGATTTTCAGATAGTTCGGGTAACCGGTTCCAGAGTCACGGAAGATCGTATTTTGGCGATCATATTCCTTCAGAGTGTGATATAATTATATGGATTTTATGGTAGAGTGATTAGTCGGGTTCAGTGGGTTTTTATTGGGAAATTCAAGTTTCTAAGTTAAATTTTCACACATTAACATGGGATATAGCGGGATTTAATTGGAACTTCATTTGTCTAAATTGTTTATCCCAGTCTGATTAAATCCCATTAAATCCCAAACCATTAAATCCCAAAATCACACCGTTTCCCCATTAACTCACTAGAAAAAACTATATACGTAGCCAATCACGGTTCATCTTCCAACTTTATAGCTTATAACTAATAGCGCATTGGTCCCTTATGACTGGACCTATATGTTTGTTTAATATTAAACTGGATGACCAAAAAATAAAACGGCTGACGGAAACTATATTGGCTAACCAAGAAGTTTAGCATTTCACCAGTTGGAGTATTTAAGTTAGTTTATGTAAGTTTAGGTTAGGTTCAGCCGAAACACCAGAGCAGATCATGTATAACTTTCCTTAAGATTACGATAAGTTCTGCCGAAAACATCCGAGAAAACATTAAATTATTAGGTAAGCCAATTTATATTTATGTCAGCCATTGTATTTTTTGGTCAGCCGCGACAAATTCAAACCATTAAATTTTTACGCGGATCCGCATCCAAAATTCGGTTTCCAAAGCCTAAAGATCCGAATCCGGCAAGATTTTTTGATCCGTTTGGGATCCTGATCCGCCGAACTTCCGGATTCGGGTCCTCCAGGTAAACGTTAAAAGACAATTTTTAGCACGTTTTAGCATATTTAGTCAATCCTAGTATCCCTCGAATCCCGGATCCGGATCCGAATTCAAAACTCGGATTCTGAAAAATCTTAGATGGGCATCGGGATGCGGATCCCCACAAAGTATTATATGTAGTATACTAAATGTAGAGTTAAATATTATGAAACTTTTTGAGCAAGGCCAAAATCAAATGAAATTGCAAATTTACGAAACTCTAACTTCAAGGAAATATCCTAAAGACGGACTTGGAAACCTCAGCAAATCAAACTATGGGCACACAACAGTACTATTTTGTAATTAGTACATTTAACGAGACTTACGAAGAGAGTTAATTCCTCATTTAGTATTAGTCGTATTTCTACACTTAATTGTACATAGAATTAGATGTAGCAAACCAAGAGCAACTCAGAGTGATACATGTGATTATCTATACGTAAATTAATACAAAATGGCTATCTTGCTAAATACCACATCAGCCTGGTAAGGATGTTTACCTTCTGTACAATAAAGACTACTGCCTATACTATACACTATATACGTGAATTTCAAGCAAATAAATTCAATTGAGTCAAAGATGAGAATCGACGTGGAGTTGACTTGCATTATGCGTAATTCATTTATTGTTTGTTTTCATAAAACAATATTCGTTAAAATAGTATTAAAATAGTGACAGCTCAAGTTTGAATAATAAAGCAAAATAAATATTTTGTAAATCATTTCATATTATTTGAAGAATAGAAATATGTCGATATCCCCAATGCTATGTATTAGTTATGATTTATATACGTATCATGAATCATGAACTTCTGTATCAAGGTCAAGTAGTGGGCGCAGTCATTTTGCCGTGGTATACCTGAAAACACAATTTCAGAGCCGTTATTTTGAACGGGCAATGTCAAGATTGTTTTTTTAGGTTAAGTCAGGTTAGGTTTAAATTGATTTTGCAATATTCCAAAGTCTGGAATTTTTTCAGCATAATAAGGGTTTGTTTGGTCGTTTCGGACTCTTCTGTTTCTAGCTATTAAAGTTCAACACAGTTGGCTATTACTATATACAATTTACTACATATATGAGGGTTCTTCGCTAGCATGCATACAGGTACAAGTGGTTCCACGAAATTTCGTAACAGAAAAAGTCGCTCCATTGAAAATTCTCTCCCATGAAAATTCGCTCCCGGACGACTCGCCCCCGTAAAATACTATATTGCAATACCTTTCAAATAATTTAATACAACATTTTGTACGTACCTTGAAATCAGGGATTTGCGATTTGTAGCACAATTAATGTACTTCGTCCTATATATCTTTTAAATTGTATTTTATCGGGACGGGTTTCCGGAAGCGAATTTTTGTGGGAACGAATCTTCATGGAACCAAATTTTCAGGAGCTAAGAATTATCGTGAAATCGCTACAATCAGTAGTTTTAACTAATTCTAAACAAAAGGTGGACCAGGATAAAAGAACATAGTATTTTAAGATTCTGAACAAAATATGAACTAAGAAAAATGTTGACATTGTATTTTAAGATTCTGAACTAAATATGAACTAGTATAAATGTACAACATAGTATTTTTAGATTCTAAACTGATTATGAACTAGTATAAATGTAGAACATAGTATTTTAAGATTCTAAATCAATCCCATTTTCATATAGTCTAGATTGAAAATTCCAATTAAATACATTACAAAAATATATTCGTGCACATCGCATTGCGAGCTGCGATGTGACACATGACATATATTTGGACTTTGCATTAAATATTTCAAGCATATCTTTCATCTATTTATAAAGTCAATCCATTCAAAAAAACCATAACACTAAACTTGGTCGACAGCTTCAATTAGCTCGCCTATTGTATCCAAAAATATCCGCCTGCATCCAACAGACGAGGTGGCACACTAATATATCGCGCTAGGATTGCGGATTCAAAATGACTGCGCCCACTTGACGGCGTTTGATTGATCAGGCATCTACACCCTGAACCATTTCTGTAATCTGTAACTACACGAGTAGTTATCACGAAGAGTGATCAGTTGATCAAACGAAGAGACTGGAACAGACGAAATCCTTTTCATAAGGGCTTCGATGAGTTTTACAGGCTTCTTGAATCTAATGTTTTGAAGTACCTTTCGCCGGATCTTCATAAACTATTTTGAAAATCAGTAAATAAGACTAATTCGAAAAGAAACATTATATGAACTATGACTAAACTAAAAATTACTTATAGTTAACACTAATTACTGACTTAGTACGTACTATGTACAGGGGAATGATTTTTAAACATGGTTATCAAATGGAACTAAAAACTAACCAAGTTGAAACTGTTTTCCTGTTATTTAAACCTATTTTGTTTAGCTTAAAAGTATGCGTGCCATTAGCTACGATAAATTCCAGAGGGCTAAATGAACAGGTTATCCGTAGAAGTTATTAATACAACATGATAGACAAACTATAATTACAGGCGCTAAAGCCACTTTTTTTAAAGGTACGACAGTGACCATAACTTGTAGAAACCTTGACTTTGTCGCACTTAACTAGAATTTCTTTCAATATTAAAGTTAGTACAAAAATATTTAGTGTGGACCACGATTATTTGAGTTGCAAGTTGAAACAGGGTTACTGCATTGTAGATATACGATAGAACTATAGTAGTATATTTTAAATTCAGAATCCGTTGATGTATCACTTCGCGTATTTAGTTGAGCAGACACACGGTGAGCTTTGATACACAGATCATCACTACAACCACGTCTTCACAACATTATTATTAGAGTGCAAATTCAGTTTGATTTGTACTATTATTTTGGACTGTACATGTTGTGGTTTGAAGTTTTAAAGATTCATCATTGTAACATTTCTAATATTTAACGATTTTCATGCTTTAAGTTTTATTTTTTAACGAAGATAGCATAGGAAACCGGGATTGTTTACGGTCTACATAGTTTGATTAAAGACGCTAAACTTAACTAACGTATCTACTAACATAGTCTAGTTCACAATCAATTTTGTATCCAGATAGAACTAGTTTAGATAGGCGTGAGGATAATGATAGTTTAGATGTAAAGTCGAATTGTGCGGAGTTTGATAGTGAATGCGAGTTGAGCCTGGTAAACCTCAACATTTAACACGATTTATTGTAGAAAGATGAAAATTTTTCTGCGCAGTGTGTGACGCAGTGATTTGGTGATTTGCTAGTTTTCTAATGTTTCTTCTTCCATTTGTAGACGATTAATTCCTAGTGTCAACTTCTTGAGTTGAGCTCTTTCCTCTCTCTCCGCCTTGTTTCATAGAAATACAGAATAATGAATATATCGGCATACGTGCTTAAGTTACACATACACTCAAATAAGCCTTACCGCTTCACGACGACGCATTGTTTGGACTACTTCATCACTCTCAGGCATGTCCACCGACTTCAGCATTGGCTTAGTACCCTTCTTCAATAGTATCGAAAACTTAACTGTGCCAGGCTCCGGAGGAGGAACCTCTTCTGAAACGTTGCATAGATATCATAGATTAGACTGGCGCGAGTACTTGGAGAGATAGAAGAATATGGAAGAATAATTTGCAGCAACTATTTTCTTACTTGATTGCTTATTCATTGGTATACGAATTTCGGTATTCGTGTGTCTAATATCCCGACTGTGAGAAGCGCTGTGCGTGGCTTCGTTTATCATTTTCTCTAGCTCTCTGTCAAATTCGTCAATCTCAGCCTGAGTTGAAGTTCCAATTCTGGGAGGGGCGTACTTGACTTCATCCGGATCCAAGAGTCTCGGTTCCTCCAATCCCATTTCCAGAAATGATTGCTGCATTCAAAGGAAAAGGATTATTAGATGTGAAGGGTTAATGTGCAGAGTGTGGGCTAAATCATATCTCTTCTGAGTAACGAAAATTTATATTATTATGGCTCACTGATTCTTCCGGGGATTCATCAACTAAAGTCGAGGAGACACTATTACTGGAACTCGGTTGAGGAGGCATATTCATGTTTTGAAATCGTTGTGAACCGTGATTTGGATTTCGAGTCAATCCCTCGACTGCTAGATTCGATGCTGAACCTTTGAAGGACATAGGATCCTCCAATTCTTCTTCTATATGATATATTTTAACATTGGAAATCAAAATCACCACATTAATAAAAAATTCACGAAAATTCTATTTCTGGCACTTACCGGCACCTTCAGGGATGTTGTGAAGGACAGCTGGTTGTGAGAAATCGAATCCCTTTTCTTTCATTTCCTTCTGTAGTCGGGCTGTTAGCTTCTCTTCAATCTTTTTGATTACTTCACAAGCTTTCTCGTATGATCCGAAAAACTTCATTTTCTTGTCAAGGTTGTTGATGATATCTTCAAAGAGTATCGTCGTACCATGAGGAAACGCACTGTTCGTCCGCGCCCAGATTGGGTCCTCTTTCTTATAGTAGTAGTAGCGCTAAACCAAAAATGTCCCATGCAGTCGTTGAATATTTGACGCCAGTGTTAATATTGAAACAATTTTTTACCTGAAGATATTTGAGAAAGTATTTGAGCTTAGTGGAGACAGCGTGGTTTCCATCAAAGAAGTAGTCCCCAACACCTTTCAACAAAGTGCAAGCCAATCTAACCCGGAAACCAGAGTCGGGCGGATCAGAGTAGGACCGTAAATTATAGTCATTGGTGACTCCAATCGAAATCAACATGTAAAGAGTCTGAAAGTGTATCAACAACAAAACATTTCTATAAACATCGTACAATCACCACGGTGAGAAATGTTGTTCCTAATATATACCATAATTCTTACGTCAAAGATAACTCTGGAAGAAGTCAATCTGTAGCAAAACAGTTCGGCAAGGTAAGTGACAAGTGTGACCAAACGCTGATTATTCCGAGGGTCAGCCGATTCAATTCCAATTCTAATTTCTTCCAAAACACTGTCTACTACATTGGTGCACACGTTCACCTAAGAATATGAGTTTGAAAAAATTGAACTTGCCTTGCATGAGTAGTAATACCACACGATATTCGTCAGTTTAATTAAATCTAAAGGAATTACATGGTATTTACGAATCCCGGCGAGAAGACTCGCATTGAGGGTAAGCATGGGATATGTCATCCTCCATGGCTGAGAAAACAGGGTCGTAATGTAGGAAGTAATCTATAGAAAGAAATACACGAATTATACATAAAACAAATTAACAAAGGCATTGCCATGAACTTGATTTTGATACTGAATGACGACCTTCTCATCCCAATCCAACTGTCTAATTATGATAATTGTTTCCTCTAAGTTTGCGCGAGTAAGACTGTTGCAAAGTAGATCATTCACGAATGCCTCTTGTGCCGGTGGTTTAACTTTCTTGGATCCACCTTCTGGAGGATGAACATAGAAGTACGAATGGTCGACCATGTGTATATATCGCGGCTCGAGGGTTTTTGCTTGCTTCTTCCTCATCATTTCGTCCTAAGGATAACATAGTAAAGCAATAATTAACATAAAACCGAATAATGCAAAGCAAATTAATTGAGCAATTCAACAAGAACAACACATGACTAAATCTAGACTACGTCCCAGTATTTAGGGCAGGTTGGGAACCAAAGAGAAAACTACATTGTGCCAGTGATGATGAACAATGTGGCGTGCTACATTGGAATTGGAATTAGTTCTCGTTGAACACACTTACCAGGTATATCTTCATCCGTCGCCGAGTCGCAGGATTCTTATGTAAATATCGACCACAAACTTCGACGAATACACAAGACATTTCAATTTGGTGATGGACAAAATCCATAAGCAGAAATTTGAAACACTTGAAAGCCTCCGATGGTGGAAATACTCCAAAGTTTACCAACTCAGCAATAAATCTTGTAAACTTCAACTTTGTTTCGATAAAGATTTGATGTTTTCTACGGACCAAATACCCAAACTCCTTACGAAGGAATGAAACAACTTCATCAGAGACGTCAGGTGTGATTGGGCGAAGGACAGCAACAAATCGAGACCAGAACGGAATTAAATCCAAGCGCTGACGCGGGAGATGGCAGATCGTGCTGATAAGTAGACGTACGTTAGACAGACATAAGTAGGAGTTGAATATAGAAAATGAATGAAATAGTTCAGAACTTACTGTGCTAGTTTTCTTCTGTTCGGTCTGTTATTGAATTTATTCAGAAAAAGTTCGGCTGCTTCATCTATCATATTTTTATTGATGCACTGGAGAAGGGAATTTAAGTAGGCCACCATTGTTGGCGGTACGGGTTCTTCATGCTTCTCAGAATCTTGTTGCGCTTTTTCTGAAAAGGTGCAAAGAGAAGAAAATGCCGTAGATGAAGTTTCAAATGAAATTCAAAGGTTAGGAGACAATGAGTTGAATTCGTTGAGGACATAATATGTACTATGTACCATGATTAGCTACAGCTTCTGTCTCCGTCTCTTGAGTCCCTTCGTCGTCCTCAGCCGGTCCTTCAGCCTGCAGTTCAGCCTTCTCTTTCTCCTCATCGATGTCAGCTTCCGCAGCCGCTAGTTTCTCAGCCTAAAACAGCAGACAATAATAGTGAGGTCATTTATGATACACATTACAAACATACATTACATTGTAGTGGAAAAGAGTGAAGAGTTAGTTTAACGGAATATGCACCTCCTTCTCTAAATGAATGGCATTCTCTCTTTTCGCTGCTGATGTCAAGTATTTGGTGAGATCGGGAAGATCTTGGTAGAACTGTCTCGTCTCTTCGTCGTCAAAATGAGAACCAAGCTCTCCACTTCCATCCAACCCTCCGTCCAAGTCGAGATCGTTCAGAGCTTCTTCTTCCGGGTCTAAAGGAGAGTAAGTACTGCGTTTACAGACGTTCAATTTAAAATACTAAAGAATAAGTATATATTTCTTGTATACCTGGCACTAGGACACGTAGTTCTGGAAGTGTATAGTCAAGATGGCATGCTAATTTTCGGACATACGAGTTGAACCTTTCAAACTTAGCAAGGATTTCCGCATGAGCTTCTTCCCGATCTTTGGTGATCTCACCTTTAGTCTTCAACATTCGACGACATGAAAGCTCTGAACTGAGGGTTTCTTCGTGGAACTGTGAGTTTAAATTCATTTTGTGAGCACAACTTGAGAATTGCATTGATTCAATATAGTAGTTCTGCAGATTGTCGTGAATTGCATACCTGGACCCATACTGATGAAACATTGTGAACGTATTCGTTTAGGATATTTCGAATCTTATTTTGCTTTCCAACTGGGATCAGGCTACATGGTGGTAGGCTCATGGAGTGTTCTTCGCAGAGTGACTTAACATGTGAAGGCACAATTCCTGCCAGTTCATATCCAAAGGCCTTGGAAATAGTGAGGATTGGGACGATGCATTGTGCTTCTTTATCATTCGAAGTAATGGATCTAACGGCTCCAACTATTACACTCAAACCATCTTGATTTAGGACGCCAGCAAGAACTAATTCAGTGAGGAGTCTGAGATCCAAGCTCAGTTTACTCAAAGCATTTGGAGTCTGTCAAGAAAATTGTTGAAATTAAACTTTGTTATTTTTGTAATTATATCACTGCGGATTGCGTGCTTATTTCGACTATATAATATCAGCATATCAACATTTGACTTACCAACTCTGATCTTTTCAATGTTAAATTAGTCTTGAACGTTTCTAACATAAGTTCCGAAAATTCTTGATAGCGAACATGGATTGCAGAACAGATTCCTACAATGTCGGTCATGTCAGACACCTTCAGCCGTGTTTCAACAATTGCTGAGCAAATCTCACTCAAATACTTGGAGAGGTTGAGACTATCAACTTCTGCTTCTACTGCCATTTTTTGTGAGCTCGTATAATTCCGCTAAGAAAAAATTACTTCGATGAATTATATAATTTTAGTTTATATAGTACTATTTTGATGAAAAAGGTCAATTCTTTACTATGGTAAATTTTGAATTGATAATTCTATCTAACTTCCAACTTACCAGACGACGAACAAATCCATTGCACTTTTTTAGGGTTGAATCTAACTTTTTTCCTTTTTGTAGAATTTCAAACTCCTCGTATGACGTATTAGTATTCGTGGCGTTTAAGGCAAGCCGATGATCATTACACGAAGTCCATTCCTCAATAGCTATTGCTAAACTCTCCTATGAACAAATAAACAAACACAGGGATGCTCATTACAGATTAAAGAGGGCCATTGTTAGCTAAGGTCAAAGATCACAGAATAGTTAAATTTAATTCTTATCTATGTATACACTGTATAACATGAAAACTCACTGCATCTGACGCATTCTGAATTAGCTTTTCTAGAAGTGTTTCTTTGTCGTCGGCGTCTAACACAGATAAACTTGCTACCGTAGTTGTACCGTTATTCGCACTGGATGGCCTACTATTTAAACTTGATGTGGCTGAATTTGGTCGAGACCCCGACGCACCAGACCGTGGGGTAGAATTTCTAGATGACGGTTGCTCGGGCTGTTTGAATTCCAGTACTATGTGAGAACCCCTTCCTCCGCCACCGGCGCCTCTGCCGCGGCGTCCCATCCCTTTGAAAAAGCAAAATATATTTTGTCAAATATTTCAAGTAAAATATTGAGAAGTGAATCGTCCGACTTATATGGTGTATTGGTGTATGGGCAAAGGTCTATAATCTAAATCGAACAAAGTTGAATTATTACCCAAAGTATTCTAATTGAATGTTTCTGACACCCCTCAAATTAGCTGGTAACGGTGACTGCTGACAAGTTTTGGTGACCTTGAGGAACGAAATTCCGAGCTGAAATGTGAAAAATTAATTCTGTCACCTGTCCTCCTGCTGAGTTGTTTGATTTGTGTGGTGATGATGATGAGTGAGCGAGAGAAGTGATATGAAGTTTTGCTTATTTTGCTTTTGCTTTTTGCAAACTCAACTTACCCGCCTGTAAACGTCACGTAGTTAAAGCAAAGATGAGAAGACTTCATGAAAACCGAAATCCAAAGAAGGCGCTGAGCTGACTGCGTCGGAAGAGCCAGGACACACAAACAAGGGGCACAGCACAGTATGTTGGAGCAGTAGTGAGCAGGAGCAGTCGTATGTCGTATTGATGTCGTATGTCAGCGATTGACGGCATTGTGTCGACAATTCAATAAGACATGCCAATTGCCAATGCGATAAAGAACACCGACTGGACCTAGGTTTGTTGACACTTCTTCTTACAAGCCTTATAAATAAGCCAGAAATCATCAGGTTGTCAAGACACCTTGGACTGGACAATAGTCAAGATACAATACAATAATTATTCGAGCAACTACCGAGACGTAAATACAAACGGGCGTAGTGGTTTGTTTATTGTATTTGTTGCATTGGAAATGTGTGTTCCCTCTCCAACGCGACGCTTAATTTTATCAAGATTCTATGTTAATGTTCCAGCTTCATGTAACTACTGAAAATGGAAGACAGACGCAATTAATATTAAAAAAGTTCGAATTCAAGGCCATGCAGCTACGATCGGATCATCAACCAGTCCCAGAAAAAGTAAAAACTGCAACATGGAATATGGAATCCCGATATCGAAAACCGAGAGGTGCTAAATATAAAGAGCGGGTTTTAATTTTAGTATTTTCATGTTGCTTTCTCTTCTTTGTCAAATTCCTTTGAATGCTGTTAATATAATCTTCATCAGGCAGAAGCAGAAGGGTATTCGACAATTACTATTCAAATTACTTTAAAATTACAAGACTAGATGTGATGGACTGTCATCGTCTGTCGCTCTTGTTTTAATATCCGGAAATACGGAGAAGGGATATGATTACTAAATGTGAATATTTTCCTTTCATGTGAGAACCATTGACCATTGCGCTTCCAAACTCTATATTGTCTGCATGTATGTGGTTGAACTGAGAATTTTGATGAATAATTTGACGCGCGCAGGACGCAGCAGGTGGCATTTACATGGATGATAATATGAACATTTGAAAGTGAAAGTGTAAATTGTAATGTAGTACATTGCCCGTCATCAATTGGCACACCATGCTTGCGAATCAGGTCCTAGTGTTCTAGAAATCATTTCAATCGACTTGTATAGTACAAATATCATGGAATGTAAGGAATACATGGGAAAATATATTGATGATAAACCCACTGTTTATATTTTTGAAAACTTGAAAGAACCTTGAAATATCTTTCCTGATTAGTCTATATAAACTTCAAATTTTCGAATTCCTATCCAACAGGTTTCAAAGTTTTTAAACATTCTTTTGCATTACTGTAAATTTCCGTCACTATTTTATGGTATTTTTCTATTGTATTTGTATTCTAATCCTAAATTTTAGTTTTGGGAGTATGCAAGATTCAAAAACTGTCGCAGCTAGGTTTCAAATCGATGTTTTCGACATTTATTGCTTTTTAAAACTTGACTGGCTGTACTAAGCATTTACTTCCCAAATATAATTAGGTAAGTCCTTTTTTTTGTGGAAATGTATTCTTTGAAGAGTATTTTAGTGTATTAAATGTATAT
>JAQFYU010001944.1:0-13180 GCA_034694905.1 Ceratophysella granulata
CTTTCTCCACGCGTATATTGTATTTACCACGTGTGACAGGTTCCCTACGTCAATCCCTCTATATTCGGTTTTATATTTTACGCGGAGAGTAGGCACATTCATATGCTAACCGAAACGAGAATTGTCAATGAAACGGGACCATTACATGGAATTGGATCCTGGGCAACACAAGAGAAATGAGAACTATAAGCCTGAAAATGGGCAATTTCAAGCGTAGAAAAAAAAGAAGACATTCTTCCCTTCTCGCTCTGCCACTTTCTCTTCCATTCTAATCGTAGAACAGGCTTCATTTCAATATAACAAACTCACTAATAAATCACTTTCTGTACATTGTATTTACACCATACTTGCATAAAATCTGCGACTAACGCTTGCATTTATTATAAACTAGTTCCGTATGAATATTACGTTGAAACATATATAACGCGAAATTGAGATTTAAAAAAAATATTGCAATTTTAAGATGAAGCAAGCCTGACTTTAACATAAAAACTCATCTAAGCCACAATCCTTTTGTCCAATGGTAAAAAGTGCGGAATTGGATTTCACTTCCTACTTTTTTTCGCTTCTATGAATTAAGCCGAGTCAGAAAATACGAGTCTTAAGCTAGGATGTATTCTGCAATCGATTTGAGCCAGTGGTGAAATTGATGAATCGAAAGAAGTTGAATTCTTATATCAAATTTTAACAAACAATATTTTAAGTTGACTTTTAAATAAGGAGTTAACCATGAAACTCTTCATAATTCTAATACGGGCATAAATTTTCGTAATTAATTCGCTAATTAATTAAGCTTCGCCAAATTTGCTCCTAAAACATGATAAACCAGTTCGGATTTCGGTGTACTCAGGTTCAGGTAAAGTTTGTTTGTAAAAGTTACATAATTAGTGGCATGGCAAATTGGTTTTTAGTTAGAAACCATATTTTCAAACTTTGTAAGTTTCGCCTCGTGTCAGCTAGCTACTTTGCAGATGAGATAATTATTACAAACATACTATTTTCAAGGGCGGGCAAGTTGAATAGCCTGCTTAGTAAATTAGCCATGAGCATTAATTAATACACTGATTTACTTGAAACTATTCAAAACTTGAAACTTCTTCCAAATCCGATTAACTTTCCCACGTGTACTTATTCAATTTTGTGCCGGATCAAATTAATAAATGCATGCACATGTCCATGCTAAAAACAAAGTGATGAATATGCAATTTTTTATTGGTCTATTCCAAATCCGTACATTGTCAAACTTGGCACGCGGAATTTATGCCCAAGGGCAAACCTGATTATTTTGTTATATATAATTTAACAGCTCAATCGGATATACGTATTTTTAAAGTTAACTGATGGCTTTATTGTACTCGTATTTTGAGTACAGTGACACTGCCTGAATTCAGATAGTAAAATTCCGGATTTACTGTCATCTGTGCCTAAACGCAAACTCTGCTCTTTCGTACAGTTCAGTTTTATGATTTCAAAGTGTCATTCTGCAGAAAGGTTTTATAGCGACATATTATACTCATCGGGTTTTATGTGTAAAAATCCCCTTGTGCTTTTTAACATTTGAAAAAAAAATGGAGCATCTCTGAAATAATAATATTATTGTGTTGCCTCAAGAAACACCAGTCTCAGGCCTCTCAAGCTCGATTTCTCAGATTTGACACTTATATTTTGCTATGCTACTTAAAGGACAGTGACAAGTGGTTCTGACACGGTCTAGGACCAATGTCTGTGACGTGTCGCTTATTTGATAAACGGGAAATTCAAAAAATAACAAACTAGTGGGAGGAAGTCTCAAAATATATCCAATGTTATGTCGCGTAATCAAAATAAACCAGGTGTCATTGAATCCATTTGAATTTTTGAATACACACAGACAGTCAGTGATACTGTTTGTCAAATTTCAAAAAAATTGCTGAGGATATAGATGCGGATATGAACACGCTTCCTGGCAGCCTATCAGCTCTGCAGATTTTCATTTTCACAAGCCTTTTCTTATGGCCAAGTTGCTTGAATCCGGAGAGCACGTGAAAGTGATACTTGGGTTGGAATTGAGCCATTTTTCTATTCCTGCACAAGACGGCATTTGGGTTCGGAGCCGATTACAAAAAGAGATGATTCAATACAAACTGATGTAATTTCTAGCAGAATAGATTACAATGGCATATTGTATTGAAGATTTAAGGAGGCGTAAAAGGTTATAGACAGTATTATTAGCACGAAATTGAATCTGATGATAAATTTACTCCGTATCGACTTTTATTTAATTCGAAATAATAAATGTCTTCTCGTACGATTTTACTACCTTTTCCGCGTCACTGCACAATTTCTTGGCAGAAGTCAGTTTTGCATATCTTCAGCCATAACAATACAATACAGTATCGCCAGCATTGTCTGTCTACTAACCTACATACTTGTGATTAATAGTTAAAAACACCAGGACGTGATTTTTTTAAATACTAGGAACAGCTTCAGCTAACAATTCCTGAATCTTGAGTTAATTAGAAAATAGTTGAGCTTGGAAATGGATTGGAGCATCTGCGGAGTGTGGAGAGCATGTGAGGTTTACAGATACACGAATGTGATCAATTTTCTCAAAGAATTTTCCCCGTGACAGGCATGAAAGGATATGTCTTGAATGGACGGATGCCTTGAGCGCCAGTCTGGCACTTGGCATTGGCACTCTAGTTGAATGGTTCCAAATAATGAATTACACTAAAATTAGAGTTGCGTCATTAGCCTCCTGTCTATAAACCCATTATGAGGTTCAACAAACTTGACTACGATGGAACATCAACACTTGAGCCCAAGAACAACAGGGACAGGGAAAATGATTGTGCAGGGGAAAGTTTCGTTACATGACATTTGTCCTGCGTCAATTCTGGCTGGGTAAAATTCTTTTAATAAGATTTAAATGTAAATCGATAAAGGATAGGAACCAGAGTGACACCAAAAAAAGCTTAGATTCGGTTGTGCTACAGTTTTTGATGTCGAGTTTCGACACTCTTAATAGAGCGATTCTAATCATCTTACATATTTTTGAATTTGGCGCCATTTGGCGCCATATGCATAAATGCGGGAAAGGCTTTACCCACTGGATTCTGCCGACCGCATTCCCCAAGGCACCTTAACAACGAACTGAACTCTTAATTCGTGATAAAAAAAATTGAACTTTTCTATTTTTTGTCGATTGCAGTTACAACAGCCACCATCTAGCGGGGACGCATTGGAATTTGATGCATGCACGCTAAGCTCCTGACAAATTTTTGAACTTGGGCGTCACCTACTGGTGTTTGGATGAAAGTTCACTAGAGATTGATTGCTATCAATTCATTTATATTTGATTTTTTTAAATGCGCGGATGGACTAACCTTATGTGGTAAGCCAAATAATATTTTCCAGAATACATATCAAGTGATCCATCTTTGACATGTATTTGGCTGCCCTCATACCCGTTCAAAATTTCATCATTTTCTAGCATGCACTTGCATGAAGACAAATTCTAAACTTTAAACGCTTCTTAATAACATTTTCTAGAATGCATTTGCATGGCACCAGATTCAAAACTTTAAACGCTTCTTAAGAGCATCTTCTAGCATTCACTTGCTTGGCGCCAATTCAAAATTTTAAACGCTTTTTAAGTATATCTTCTTACACGCACTCGCATGGCGCCAAATTCGGAAATAAAAACGCTTCTTTGTTGCATGCAATTGCATGGCGTAAAATCCAAAAATTTAAACACTTCTTACGACCATTTTCTAGCATGCAATTGCATGGCGTCAAATTTGAAGATTTAAACGCTCTTTATGACCAATTTTCTAACTTGCACTTGCATGGCGCCAAATTCAAAATTTATAACACTTTTAAGACCCTTTTCTCACATACACTTGCATGGCGCCAAATTCAAAATTTAAAACACTTTTAAGACCCTGTATTCACATACACTTGCATGGCGCCAAATTCAAAATTAAAGCGGCCTTTAATACCGCTAAGACTCTGGCCAAACTGAGTTGACACCACTCGTACAACGCATTCGTCGCGACTCGGACCAATTTACGAAGAACCCTTTTCCTGTTCTGACATTTGACTATGATGAAGCGTATCCTTTGAAAAAATGAGGTGGAAGATGGGCACTAGGCCTCGTGCGTCCCGGTTCCACTGTTCCAAATGGTGTGTGACCCACTCCTACGCTGACGTTCTTCCTCTCCTAAATGATTTATACGTTGAGTGGGATCCTGGATGTAATTTTGGGCAGACTTCCAACATAAATAGATGGAAGAGTACTGGTGGGTCCTCTCACTCATTCATGGAAATGAATCTCAATAATTACTTTCTTGGGAACGTATGCGGAAGTCTTTATGTTACTGGGACTTGGTTTCTCGTTTCTCCGACCGGTAGATAACACGGGAGACATCCGTTTCGTTTGAAGCAGAAGAGATAGCGTAGTGCCAACACCAACTGCATGACCTTCCTAATCAACACCTCCAATCGAGAGGAAGGAAAGCGATCTGTTCTCTCTGAATGGGAAATGGCTTTTAATTAATTCTGTGGAGTATGAACGGAGAATTTCCTTCACCGGAGCAAGATGTGCAAGTGCTACACTATATTCCCTTGTGCAAGGAGTGTTCTTGA
Source organism: Ceratophysella granulata (assembly GCA_034694905.1). NCBI lineage: Eukaryota > Metazoa > Arthropoda > Collembola > Poduromorpha > Hypogastruridae > Ceratophysella > Ceratophysella granulata. Next base: position 4,627 of record JAQFYU010001944.1, read on the forward strand.
ATGTTCAAATTTTTTTTGCTAATACAGTATGAATTCAAAGGCTTCTTATGTAGAAACATAACTTTCCAATAATTTCCACAGCTGGGTTTCAATAACCAACTTCAGAATGCCTTAGTTTCGGGTATTTTTAAAGCCTTTGGGGAAACTTATTTGCATTTTTTATGCTTTTTAAATTGTTGGTAGGTACATATTTTGTACTTTTTAACTATGTTTTTGCAGTTCCACTCTATAGCTTGCCACTTATTGAAAATGAATGAATGAATGTAAATTTTATTTATGAATTTAAGCACATTTTTCGAATTTTTGAAAACAAATTGCAGAAAAATTGACACTAAGTTTACAAAGCTTGGTGGCTATAGCATATTCTTTTTATACAATGTAACTTTAAAAATTTAATTAAAACATTTGGTTGACATTATCATTAAGTTTCATGTCTCCATAAATATCTTACAATTTTTGCCATGTCTGATTTCAAAATTTGAAACATGAGATTTGATATGCTTAAAAAATCCTTTAAAAAAAGCTTCCAAAAGCCTTACCTTGCATGCACTTGATTCTGTGGTTCATCCAAGCCTTCAGAATTTTCCAAAAGGCAGAATTCTATGCTAGACTGATGAGAGTCGTTAGCATGGCAGATATTTCCGCTCTATTGAGCCTTAACATAGAAGGCTGCATTTCGAAATGAAAATGGGTAGAAGTTCATTGAACACAAAGCCCCTGGCCCAAGCCTGTCTCAATGTTAATTATGATCTCGAGCAATATTTCATTATAACACTGAGATGAGTTCTGAGAGGCACTTTTCTTCCTCTCGAATTTGTATTATTTATCTAAGTCTCTAAAGTTCTTCCATCCTATTAACCTGAGAAACAAAAGAAGTAGGAGGTCCTTGGTCGTTGGGTTTTCTCAAAATCCCAATTTTATTTCCTGTAGAAAGGAAAAGTCGTAATTTACATTTTCTCTTTTCTTCACACAACTTCTATTCTTCATGTCCCAGGCATTCCAGCCAGGAAAGAGTCAAGAAACTTTGGAAATTCAAGAATCGTCTCGCATGTTCTGCAGGCAGATTGCAGAGGAACAAACTAAGCACGTCGTGCTGAGAGGTAGACACCGACAAGGGACATTTGTCCTTTAATTAAGTTTTCGTCAAGTCACAGGGCTTAAATCTGCAGAGAATTTCGGCAGCCGCACCAATTCAAAATTATACTGGTTTATTTATTACTAATAAGGTGTGTTCATAATTTTTCTTCAATTATCTACGCTCCAAAATGCTTTTTTATGTAAATGCGTCTTAACCGCAATTGCGCTTTGATTTCAAGTATCTACATAGGCATGAATTTCAAATGACGACGATACATCACAATCACAAATCTGGACCAAAATACTAATAATTGAGGAAATGCTCGTGCGCACTAAATACAAAAAATCCTGCCTGTCAGGACAGACGCACAAGACTGACGGACAGGACCGTCCCATAAGACCTTTTGGTCTAAAAAAACAACTTATGCACTAGAATATTTGGAAAACAGTTTCCATGCAAAAATTGCGCATCTAAATTAAAAGAATATTTGCCTGGTATGAAATCCAGTCGGCCAAGTTGCAAAAGCGGATATTAGTTTAATAACTCTGAATACTGTATAAATATGCAATAAAATATCCGATAAGATGACAAAATGAATTAGAATACGCATGAACAACAATTTCAATGCCAAAATACGTATTTAAATTGAAAACGTAAATTATTGGTATGAAATCCAGTTGCAAAAACTCAAAAACGCAAAAACTGTTGAAAAATAATAAATTAATATAAAGCAGAGAAAGTTTTTTTTAAATTCCAAAGCGAGATGGCCTAAAACTAAACACTGAAAATTTAAAAAGAAAAATAATACACTCGCAATACACTTTCAGAAAAATTCAAATTTTGCAATAAATATGTATAAAAGCTTCAAAATATACTCCAAAATTATAAAAACATCCAAATATGCATATTTCCGAGAAAAATATTCTGTGTGCTATTAACATTGACCATGACCTTTGACTATGATCGCTCAAATATGCCCTATTGACCGCGGACCGCTGTGCTACTATGTAGATATAATCGATCAAACACAAATTAATTAAAATCCTCATCTCTCACTGTCCCAAAAACCTTGTGACCGGAATACTACTTAAAGGGATTCAGTTCTGATCCCAGTGAAGAAGAGAACCCGCTGTGCTCCTCTTGTGAAAATGATACATCGAACGGAAGATCAGTTTGAACATTGAAAGGAAGAGAAGATTAAAATGAGAAAGGTGCTTGTCGTCAGCTGGGTAATATTTCATCCGTCTTCCGCAGGAGAAAGCTGTCTATACAGAGTCGCTTTCACTCTGTACACGCAAACGTGATTAATGTAATTTCTCCGTTGCTTAATTCCTTGGATCCTCTGCTAACCCCGCCATTCATTTTCCATTGAGTTGGAAGCTATCAGTATTTTAATATAGATACAAAAATAAGCCTGGAATTCTAAATGGTTAACCTTGCTACAAGAAAAACTTCGTTGGCGGCCATCAATGCATGTTGCTCTTCAGAGTCATCCACTTATTTAAGTATTTTTAAGAGCATGATCACCTTATAGTCCAATTCCATCAACATTGCCATTTTTTAATAGATTTTTTTCTTAAAAGATTGAATATTTGTACCCAATTTTTTTCTATGTACACAATTTTCAATGGTTTAGTTTTGCAGCCAAACAATAATATACTTAACCAAACCCAATCAGAATTTAATAAAAAATACGTATCGAGAGTCAAAACATGCATGCATAGTGCCTTGTTCGTTACCGGACGCAGGCGTCTAAAAACTGGAGATGGTAAAACTGTAAATGCAGTGAAAAGCAGAAGAACATAACAGTGTGAGGCAGCATACTGTCGCGAATTTAACTAATTTGAATTAGGATGACATTTCCCGCGAGATTCGCATAAATGAGCAAATTAAGATGTAACTCAATTCCATCTGAATGCTAAGACATTCTGAGGGCCACTGGTTCTTAATTTAGCAGACGCTTATGTCTTGCGTCCCGCCCGCATGCTTTCTCCCCATTCAGATGAATGCATGGGCTCAATGGATCTCATGCTAAAAGGCTCGAGTAGGTCGAGGTTGAGCATAAATATTTAAATCGATGCAAAATTCATTTAATCCATTATGCAGAGCCAATGGTTTCTTGGTTTCTTCACCCAAGAGCTTACCTTGGTGTAGAAGGCCCATGGGACCGCACTGGCAATAGAGATGATCCAAATGAGACAAATGACTCGAGTAGCTCGGCTGAATTTTGACTTGGTTTGAGTTCTCATTGGATGACAAATGGCAATGTACCGTTCGGTCGTGAATGCGACGATGGTGAGGATGCTCGCATAAGTTGTGCACTCTGTGAGAATCCCACGAATATCACAACCCAGCTCACTGAAGATCCATGGATACTGATGCCACATCACGAACAGTTCCACCGGCATGGCTGCAATCAACAAGAGAGAAAGTGAGGGATTAGTCATGTTTTGGAAACGGTTTTTATGCAAAAGCAATTTTTGTGGTTGGATTTTTAACTTAATATCTGAGTCATCCACACATGTTTGGTAACAATAACCAAATATAATGCAAATTTTGAATTTTTTAGTGCATGTATCCATATTTTGACGCATTTTAAATTTTAGTGCATAGATCTATTTTGACGCCATTTTAATTGAAGTACATATGCATATTTTGACGCCATTTAAATTTTAGTGCATTTACATATTTGGACGTCATTTTAATTTGAGTGCGTGAATGCAGATTTTGACGCCATTTTAAATTTAGTGCATGTATGCATATTTAGATGCTATTTTAATTTTAGTGTAGGTATGCGTATTTTGATGTCATTTTTAATTTTAATGCATGTACGCATATTTTGACGCCATTTTTAATTTTTATGCATGTATGTATATTTTGACGCCATTTTAATTTTAGTGCATATTTTAACGCTTTTCAGCATTTTTTAAAAATTTTAATGCATATTTTGACATTTTAAAAGTTATTTTGGATTGGATGCTATTAGTTTGCTGCTCAAAAAATGTCGCAGGTGTTTCTTTAACGGTTAAAGATTTAGAACCATATATTTCGTCAGAAACTGTCGGAACTTGATTTTGATGAATTTTCAAAAAGTATATATGTGCACATACATCTTGGCTGGCTACTTCTCGTATTTTGACCAAGATAATTTTTTTTTAAAATTAAAATTACCGACTTTTGCGTAAAAACTGTTTTTGCTGCATATTTTAGTTCATATTTCCAAGCATATTCCGACCATTTTTATTGCATACGGGCCTTCCTTCTTATATGCATAACTCAGGCTGAGAAATTACATGCCAGCAGCTTCTACCAGCTCTTCCGCTACATGATTTTGCTATTTACGACTCTAGAATTATTCAGGCTTTTCATCGCTCTCCCGACGTTATGCTTACCAGGCAATTTTCAGGAGAAAGCTCCGTGCTCTTAAAATTTCAATTAAAAAGCTTGGGTTGGGTGAAATCCCAGACTTGCCTTCAACTGGAGTGTGGAATTATGCAGGATTAACTTATGCATGCTGTATTCACTGTATGTGAGTGGGGCACTTGTACCAACATGGAATACACAATATTCTGTTCACAGCAAATTGGGCGGAAATTAATTCAAGGCTCAATCTCAGTGGACTAATTTGTAAAAGATACGTTTACGCTAGTTTTAAAAATATATTTTCAGTGTTAACATAAACCAATTGGTACAAGGACGAATGTGTCAAATAAACTGGTGGAACAAATCACAGTTGCTCAAAGTTCAGAGGTTAAAGTGTCATGACACTTGTCACATGGAACATGGAATAACCCGTATCTTAACCTCGAGCCTCAAACTCTTTGAAGAACAAAAAGTTTTATCATTAGGGAAACACGTTGACACCTTGGATCTGAGGAAAATCCTGGTCTCAGAGCTTTGTGGGTTGAACCGCATTCAGGTTTCTCCGTACTGAGGCCTTTACGGTACAGAATTGAACTCAAAAGCTCTAGTGATTCTCTGAAATCCGAGTTGTTCTTGTATAGTCAGCCTTAAGACCCAAAATGTCGGTCAGGCAACTGATTACGGGTGTCTCAAGTGGCAAATGAAATTACCAGGACTTTCTCTTAGTAAACACGAATATTTAATTCTAAAATTTCTCCAGAAAAAGTCAGCTTTCTAACGAGTAGACGTCGTACGTAGCTAAATCTTTAGTCAGCATTATTTACTACTGACTGCCAACTTTTCAAAGATGCAAATTCGATTCGTATAGCTTCAAAACAGAAATTGCACTAATTTAAATTGGTAGGTGACACGGAAAAATGTATTCAGTCGACTTTCGAGCATGGAATTTTTTGAAATTGGCGTAATTTTTGGTTCTACAAATGGTGGGCGTCCAATTAGGTTTGTAATTAAGGCCAAACCTCGTCTGGAATGTAAAGCTATGATGCTCATCTTTCTAATTATTGCAACATCCAACTAAATAATTGTTACTATTACTCAAGTATTGGCAAGTTGACAAGAATTAAATGGAATATGTCAATAAGAAAAGAATCGAAAACTGGATCGGCTCTGGCAAATATTTCAAAATGACAAGCAACTTCTCTACGTGTGCATATACGAAAATCAGTCCAGACCCAGACATAATTTCAGCTGCAGCTTGAGGACAAACCAATTTGTGCCAAGGACGGAAATAATGGAAAGTTGGGATTTCCAGTGAATATTCTGAAAACTAAATAACCACTCAGCTATGAGTATTCCAGATTTCGGCTTTGTTTTGAGAAAAGCCATAAAACAAAAGCTTATACCACAAAGCAGATACATTTGGACGGAAATGAATTTTATGGAGAAAGTTCTATTTATGACTGTTTTGTCTGCACTTGAGTGTGTATTATATTATATGGCTTTGTACGAATAGACCGGAATGGACATCATCATGGGCTGGATTCAAAGCCTTCTTAACGTCGTTGAAAATATTTTGTAGCACTCAAGTAATTTATAGTCAATTTTAGAGTGTCAAAATTACACTTAAAAGCAACGAGTTTGAGTTTTCGCACGTAGCTAAGTTAAAATCAAATAAATTGACACCGAGTATGGACGAAATTATCACTTTTGACTGGATTTTATTCTCAATTCTCAACACGTAGAAGGCACATACAAAAGGTAAAAATTACAATTTGTAAAATTAATTAAAGTTACGGTTGTAATTAAGAATGAGTTACGAATAACGGGCAGACTGGACAGGACAGGACAGCCATGCCTCAGTTCTCTGGTGGGCCCTGATGCGGAGGCATCTGATCTTCATTACCTTGACCTTGACCTCCTGGGCCTTGTGATGAGACACCATGGCCACTTCCTGTTTGACCTCCATGTTGACCTTCAGCTTGTTCCGGCATCTCTACTGACTCACCGGTGTTTGTCTGTGTGGATGGTGGTGCTGAACCTAGACGTCTGATTGTGTTTCTTACGCTGATGTTTCGGCCAGTGTATCCGGTCAGACCATAGTAATTGCTAAGGAACAAGTTTCTTGCACGGTTGACCCTAGGACGGACATTTGAGTTGACCGCAGGACTGACATTTGAGTTGACCGCAGGACGAATGTTTGTGTTGACCGCGGGACGAATGTTTGTGTTGACCACGGGACGAATGTTTGTGTTGACCGCGGGACGAATGTTTGTGTTGACCGCAGGAGGAATGTTTGTGTTGACCAAAGGACGAACACTTGCATGGGATCCGTTCATCATGCCGTGGACCGGAGCATGACCATTAGCAACTGATCCAGTCCCCATAGCGTTGACCCCAGGTTGAGCACTGGTGGGGAATCTATATGGCATACCACGACCATGATGGCCAAGTAAGACCTCAAGCGTCGGTCCAAACGAACCATACCAGTAATATAGTCCTCCTGGGTTGCTTCCACCTGGATTAAAAAAAATCGGGCATTTTTGAGTGATTCCAGGAATTCGTTTATTTGAATTCTTAAAAAATTTCATATTTCATATCTATTTTAATAATCTTACCTGTGGTGAATGTTGGAATCGTGATAATCGGTGTTGGTTGTGGAGTACCGCTGAGTTGAGCTTGATTTGAGCTGCTACCAGAACTGTTGCTTCCATATTGGGCTTCATTTGAACTGTTGTCTTGAACTTGATCTGTTATGTCGCTTATAGCCACACCGACCTCACCATCATCGGCTTGGTCAAATGCTGGTCCAGGCTCATGTTGGTTCGATGTGTCTGACTCTGTGGATTCTTCTGAATCTTCAAGCTCTTCGATGGGAAGACATTCTGGAGCATTACGTTCTGCAATGAGCTTCATTCTTGTGCCTGTTTTTAAAAATACGCGGTATTTATTGAGTGAAGAAAAATGAAGATTTGGAATGCTGTGTGCATACAATAAAGTATTTTATCCTACGTAAAACTTAAACCAGAATTAATTCAAATAGCATTTAAGCTAATTTTAAAATGTAATTTAATTTACGGAGATTATCGAAAGGTTAAAGGTTCTATTTTTGCATGTTTTAGTAACTTACCGAAATAGTGGACGAGGAATCCTGTGTAATTGTCAGGAGGTGACAAGGATGATCTGATGATTGTTGAGTGAAGGTTGAGTTAAAGTTGAAGTTCAGAATCCTCTAGTAACTTGGTAACTTGAGGACGTTGTCCAACACTTGAACTAAAAACGACGGAGACAATTTTGACCACGAAGAAGTGATGTTGACTGGACGAAGGATGAACACAGTATGAATCTGATAAAATTCTGGACTTGCCTTGTCTTGCGTTTATTTGCATTATTTGTAATCTAATTGTTCGATTTGATCATTCTAATAATGCCCAATGTACTGATTTGCTAATGAGATTATGAATTCGTAGCTTCTTTTGAAGGCATTATTAAATTATGAAATGCTGCAGTGTTCTCCGAACCTGAACTGCATTGCAGGATTGGTTAGAACCCTGGAAATGGATTTCAAGGTCAAACCGCTTACGAATTATTTTCTGGCGATTCATAATTCAAATAGATAAATTATAAATAAATTATTCGTCGAAGCAAATTTTGCTAGTAGTATATGTACGAGCGTAATGTAGGTGCGTAGCGTACTAACCAAACGCGCTGTCGTGGAGTGTTGCCATGGAAAAACATGGCACTTTGCTTTCTCCGTTGTACTTTTGGCATTTCCCAGACATAAATCCTTCTTCTCGCCTGTCCCTGTCCGTCTAGTTTTAAATCCAACAAAAGAATCCATTCTGGATACTTGACGTTGCTACACTTTGGGAATATTGTGGCGTTGGAAGGTTCGAAGGTTTACTAGGTTTTCCTTCTTCAGTACATTGAACCAAATCAATTCTCAGCGATAGAGCATGGATGGGCACAGCTGCACTGCACAGGGATACACAAGATTCTATATCCGTATCCGGATCCAGAACTTTTTCCCATATCAGTATTCGGAAAACAGAGGAGAATGAATCGAAAAACAGAAGTGGATACTACATCAAATTCCTTAATAAGCTCTTGAACGTC
>JAQFYU010001945.1:0-13178 GCA_034694905.1 Ceratophysella granulata
TGTCCTCAGAAGATTCATCGTTTCTTAGGTAAAGAAGCAAAGTTAATAGTTGATTAATGCCACTACCCACTACAATACCTATAAAATTAAGTTCGCCTGGACAGCAACTTTTTAAATTCGTTTCGTAGCTTATTAACCGATTCTAGGCCAATTTGATATCGTCATTTGGTCCTAGACCTTCTTGGGTCCCATTATTTGTTGCCGCTATTTTGCGCATGCACATTTGGGCGCATGTATATTTGGACATTGGACCCAGGCAAATGTTTCTGCAAACATTAAACATGGAAGATACAACAACGTCGTCAAAGTTCAGCCGCTATAGAGCTCAGCCATTCCCCTTTTCTGAACCCCATCGTGTGCTATAGCCTGTGTGTAGGCCCAAGCTACGCGCGCTGTTTGCCCACAGCAACCCATTACAAAAAACTCGTTTTACAAACTTCGCTGTAAAATTACTTAGGGTGACTGTGCTTTTCAATTTCCGAACCGCTACGAGTTTTCTATTTACCTGTAGACTTCTTAAAAAAGTGGGTATCAGAACAAAGTTGAGAAATTTTTTCGATTGGTTTGAGGCAATGTAGACGAGTGGATAAGCCCGTTATAATAATGTAAATGTTATGACTGTGATTTCCGCTCACACTCCAAAAGAGTACATGTTCGATCTTTAAGTTATGGACGATGCTCGCACTTCACACAATGTAAATATAACTACATTCATGTCTCTGGAATATTTTAAGAGCCATGAATGTATAGTGGATCAATATTCCTTCTATTGAATTAAGTGGGTGTGATTCCTTGCTTGGCTAGTTAGAGCACTATCACGCTATCCTATTTGCACCTGTATTCAAGCGATCACTGCTTCTGGAATAATTCTATAATTGACGTACCTAATCAGAATTACATATGTATTTGCAGTAATTACACGTCGATTCGGACACCGGAACAGAAAAGTCGCTACAAGGCTGAATTCAATGCTGACTACAAGGAATATCGGAAACTCCACGCTGTGATAGACAAAGTTTCGAAGCACTTTGCTCATCTCGAAGGAAGACTGCTACAAACTGAACACGGAAGTCAAGATTATGAGGTCAGTCATGTTAGGAAAAGTGCTTCAAATTCAGATCTCGTATTCGATTTGTGAGTAACAAGTTTCTATCTTGTTTCTTCTGATTGTTGAACAGGATGTGAAACAACAAATAGTAAGCGAATACAACTCGAAGAAGTCGAGTCCTGAGTATTTAGAAGCAAAGCAAAAGTTTAGCGCTTTGCATGACAAGCTGTCTCACATCAAAAAGCTGGTGATGGAGTACGATCATGCGAATCCCAAGCGTCGGAGTTCATCAGACTACGCTTCACAGGACGAATACATTAGCCATTGAGACCCTGCTACGGATAGTCGAGAATTGTACATATCAAAAGTCCACAATGAATCAGAATCAGATGGAACAACGCCATTCGATCTGCTACTTCCCTCATCTCCAATCGACTTGGCCACCAATCACTTAGCAAGAAATTCAGATATAGCTTCTCAGTGTATGAATTGCTTAGAAATACCGTTCAGAATCCTGACAATCCTGTCACAAATTCTGCATTTTGGTGGCGATGTAGCACATTCGAGCTTGCTCGGAAATGAAATCCACTGGAAAACAGTAGCATTGACAGGTGCGTACCTAATCTAAGTAGACTGAACACTACAATCAAGCGGAATCAACCTGTGAAGTGGAGACACTATTGATTATTCGTACTCTGATTTGAGTAGTAAAATTCTGAACCACGCAAAAGTTTAGCATTTGGTACTTCGTTAAACGGTTTTTAAGACTTGCGGTCGCCGAACATGCTGCCATGCATGCTAGCTCTATATGTATGAAGTATTGTACACTACAATAATCAGACCAGCATATTAGATCATGAAAATTACTTAAAATGGATGATGTGGTGCATTTGTATAATATGTTGTACTTTTTTCTTGCGCTATCGACCACGGTTTGAGGTCAAGAAATACTTGCATTCTATTTATTGATCTTGATTCTGGTGTCTACTTCGTCTACTTTGCACTCGACGGTCAAGTATGAGAGCGAAGTCAATCTTCTTCTACAGGTTTCGTCAAGGAACCGAATGTATGCCAATTCAAGCTCTTTGACAAAAATAATATATATGGTTTTCCCTTGCAAATATTTAAGCTTTCTTGCTATCTACCAGTAAGTACTCAATCCGTGTAATTTATTGCTTCGTAAAAATCGGATAAATCTCTGGATCTGAAATTATTTACCGATTATTGACAGTTCTGAGGCCAACGCATGAAAGTAACGCCAAAATTGTAAAGACTGTCCATATTTAAAAATTTTTATCTAAAGTTTGCCCTTCTTTGAATTGTAATATGTACACAACAGACAAATGATATACCTATTGTAAAACAAATAATTGCACGAGTTAGCATACTTAAGTAGTTGAGCTGTGGGATAGGTTTGAATATAGTCATTGAAGTCAGTGGTGTTTCTAAAATTCGGAAAAAGTCAAGAGTTGATTAGAAAAGACACGTGTAAGAAAAGAAAAACGACTTTGGAGCTCTCACTTTGTTGGAGTGCAGTTTTCACTAAACTAACGAACAAACCGTGGATCGGTTGAAATCGTTTCTATTTAGTGACATTACGAATAGAAGGCTGGATCCCGAGGTGTGACTATTTCAGCAGCTTTCGGCACATTCTGAGATCTGATGATGCTGTATAATCGTGATAAAGGTTGTAGGAAAGCTTTGCACTGTGACACTACGAGAGGCCTTACCTTGATGGTGGTTATTTGTTAAGTGATGAGAATGTTCGGACCTTGTACAATAGCGCTCGTGTCACTGGTGGCTGTTTTTCCAATTTATTGACTTAACTAAAGCCAGCCTGAGGTGCACTAAGCTCTTTAAATTGATGAACGTTGCCTTTGAAAGCGTGTTTGCGTCTGTACTGGACCCTAGCTGATTCGTAAAAAAATGATGGCAGTTGACAGTTAGTACTGTGAAAAACCGCTTCGAAATGGCAAAGTAAATAGCAATCCAATCCCATAGTATGTTTATGACTTCATCAGACATTCGCTAAGTTAATTATTTGGCCCTTTTTAGAACTATTGCCCCGTCTGTTCAGAATGTCGATTCTTCCTATAATGCAACTATACACACATTTGTTTCACTAGAAATAGACGTCATAATGCTTGATGATTATTCAAATTCTCAAATGTAACCCGGAGCCAAATTCATACCCATCAGATTATGGTCTATTTTGTGGATGTCTTCTTCCGAATCAGAATCTACTTGTTGAAGGGAGTAAAATTGACAAAAAAAACAGCAAAGCACCTCAGCCGGTAGAAAAGTGAAGCTCATTACAGATAGGTAATTAGTTAGACTTCGTAGACAATACGATGGTTTAGAAAGTACTAGTGTTAGTGTTAAGTTAGATAGAAAAACTAAAAAATATTTTTCAAATATAAAAAAAAAGACTGGTTATTTCCTATGTACTGTACTGAATAGAAATGTTACATAGAAGGAAGATGCGTAGTTTTAGTTGAACGTAAACCAAAAAGGTCAAGTAAATAAGTAGCTAGCTACACAAACTTTGTTTTGATTGTTAAAACGGAACCCATTGAAACCTGACTGTAAACTGTACTGTACATTACTTAACTTACTGTATGACGTACGTACTGTGGACTGTGGACACAGGTGAACCTCACTTGCCCAAGTACAGGCTACTGGAATGAATGGAATCTACGACTACTTGTAACTTTGACTGACGCTGCTGGTGTTGGGCGTGGACTTGCTTTGGAAAAATCCCTTGAAATGGTATTATGTGATTTACCCTTCTTCTTGTCACCTCTCTGCATTTGCATTTAGTTAATTACAGATTGGAACAATTCGCACCGCAGCTCCTTCCTCCTCTACTCTAATTCTAAACGAGTTCAAAATAGTCTCTCACCAATATTGCATTCTTATGTATGTAAGTACTTGTAGTACTCTAGCTGTGAAATTAGCATTTGGGTTGGCAATTAAAATTAGGTTGTGGTATTTATATTTAACCCAAAACGGGATGAGAGTTTCGTAATTTCAATTTCCATTGTGAATCAAGTGAATGTGCTTCTTTTCTTGAGTTCATTAGTGCCAAATCTTTCCTGAATGAGATGGCTTGGCTTGCATTTTTTCAAAAGACTCTAAAGCTTTTTGACCTTGGATAGATTTCCCAATTTCCTCAAAATAGCCGTATTTATAATACAGTAACTGATTCTAAAATATGATTGTGCCAAATAGTACTGCGTACGTATGACACTCGAAATGGGGGGTAAAGTATGTTCAATTCGTTCTTGTCTCTTATGAACAGAGTTACCTTACATACGTGTTTCTGATTAGCGGAAAATCACTCTGACGTCATATCACTGAACCTCAATACGAATTGATAATTAACTCTTGTGAATGTAGTTTGCAACCTAGTCTCACTCCATGATCCGTGTACTCAAGGATACTATTCAATTATCTGTTCAAGCTCTGAGTCAGTAGTTCAATTCTCTTGTAATACTTTCGTCTACCACAGGTAGTGGTCTTCTCTTGAAGACTTGCATTGGAAATTCCATAGTTTTTGCTAGTATGTACGAGGTAGGCGACGCCTTATTCAGAAGCCACACTAATCAAGAGTGTCATTCGGTTCATGGGGTTGTAGTAAATTAGTGAGTTAATATACATAGAATATTTTAAAATTCGAAATGCATTTCTTTGTTTTGATAGTTTAGGAGAAAGACGTTCACTCATGTCTCCCTGGCTGTGACGAACAGTTGTTAAATATTGAAACGAAACCGACTGAAACGAGCTCAACTACATACAATGTTAATAATATTATTGCAATTAGAAACTCTTCTTCCCTTATTTCATCTTTTCTGCATGAAGCGCGGTGTGTGGATGAGTGAAAGCAATCCTGCTTGAAAATTATGTTTTTAAGTAAGTATGAACTTCTTCTGGACTCTGACCTTGCCTTTGACACTTTTATTTCCGTGGACGAGAACTGAACGTATTCGTCTTGTTCTTTTGGTTCAATAATAAGAAATACTCAATTGTACATTTATGCAAAAAAGTGCTATTCGTGTAACTAAAATCCAAGTGGTTCTTAATCCAATGAATCCTACCCTGTCCTAGGAATTCACTAATCAGTGCTTTAATCGAAAAAGGTTATTAGGTAAAAGTTGTGTAAACGCTACAGAATTGGTTGCTTCCGGCCAACACGAAAAAGTCGTTTATTGTCATTTGAATTAGATCAAAAACAGTTGAATCGCTGTAGACCTTGCAGTAAGGGCAAATGCAGTTACCTACCTCTGTTGAACCAAACAAAATAATGCTTAAGATTAGTCAAATTCAGTAGGTACGGTGCATCCTTATTTGTATCAACCCGAGAAGCTTATTTGGTACATGCAACCGTTTTGCGCGTTTAATTCATATTCGCCTGCATGCATAAAGATTGGGGTACCGGTACCGTTAAAGTTCTGACAGCATCTGACTCTCCGGCGAGTAAACAATGTTGTACCCTCTTAGGTAAAACCAGATAAATAAAAATTACAAAAAAAACTGTATTTTAATCTTAAATAAGAATATGAGCAACATACTTTCCGTATGTATGTATGTATCTACTATAATGTATAAGATTGATTCTTATTTTTAAAACTATTTTTGAGAAAATATTTTGTGTCCTTTGTATTGGTCATATGCAAATTCTAGAGTATTGCAAACCTAGATGTGTACATAAGTTATGTATGTGTATCATTCGTATCCATATCTGTAGAATATTGATTTACTACCAATGAACATCTCCCAGGATGTAAAACACGTGTACCTACATTTGGTATATTGTATGTACGTATACAGAAAACTGAATGGAAATAATTGCATGCATTTGCATTCATAAGTTACGCTAAGCGTGATATGTGATGCTCTTTAAAACATTAGTGTGAAACGCGGATAAATAAAAAAACTGGAATTGAAGAATGCGTTCATGTGTCCATGGCATAGTTATTGTAAAATATTTTTACGAACGCTTGCTTTTTATGCATAATGCATCATACCAGGGATCTTCAGTTTAAATAATGAATAATATGCATAAGCCTAATTACTTCCGTCTACACCAACTACAAAGTGCTATTCAATTCAATTTTATTTAAAAAATGGTTCATTTTTAGAAAATTGAATCACGAAAAATTCAGATTGCTTTGTATTTTGTATTGTAATTGTAAAGTGGTCAACGAACGTCGGACTTCTAGTACAAGCGCCTGACACCGGCGCCTAACCCAACGAGCCGGAGTTGCAGAAAAACGTTTAAAAGTATAAGAAACAAGAAACAATGCGAAATGTAGGTTGGGGACGACTGAAAAGTGAAAGGTGAAAACTTTAGCGACAGAAAAAAAGTGAAATAGTGGGCTGAGCGGTTTTAAAACGAAGTGTGGGCTAGAATTGAAGGCACACTAGAATTATGTAACTAGGCAAATTCAATAATGGCGACAAAGAATGTTGACAATAAAAAAGGCTATTTATAGGAGACGGAATTCAGACTGGCCACCACTGGCACTGGCCGCTTACCCTCTGGCCTCGTGCAATTTTTGAATTGACCTTGTAAATGCATGGAAAATCTGACATAATATTGTAATTAGACTACGAGAAGGAAAGGGAGAAAAAGTGAAGGAAGGAGAAGGGAAAAAAGAGTAGGAAAGAGAAGGAGAAGGGGAAGAAATAGAAAGGAAAAAGGATGGGAAAAGAGAGGAAAAAGAGGCCAGTAAGGAGGAAAATGAGAGAAAAATGATACGAAAATTGGAAAGGAGTGAATGTAGAGGAAGAAGCAAAGGGAAGAGAAGACAAAAGCGCATATTTCAGTAATTATTTTAGGAGAAGATCAGGTGTTTCAGGAGAAGGTCAGGTATTTTAGGA
Organism: Ceratophysella granulata; assembly: GCA_034694905.1. Lineage (NCBI taxonomy): Eukaryota > Metazoa > Arthropoda > Collembola > Poduromorpha > Hypogastruridae > Ceratophysella > Ceratophysella granulata. Next base: position 6,932 of record JAQFYU010001945.1, read on the forward strand.
GAAGGTTCGAGTTTCATTACAAGAAGAATTTTTTAAGGTGGCAGATTTTCCATGTATGTGTAATTGTAAATGTTCCATTGAACCATTTTACAAGCATCTCGTTTGTTGTGCTTCTAAAAGTGTCCCGCAGACAGACAGACGGACAGTAGGTGCGAGGTCACTAATGATAAAACCAAATTACAAATTGATCGATTATTTTGAAATTTTGAATTATGAGTTAAGTAGTTCCGTATTTTTAAACTGCAGCAGTCAGTATTGATAGAGCCCGTTCACCTTTAACCTTGAAGAGCTCGAGCGCTCACGAGAGGCGCTGGGGTCTGCAGCGACAAAGTCGCCATGCAAAGACGTGGGATGGATCTTTTTAGCAATTTCGTGGAGAGAGAAGTCTGCTCCTCTCATCTAAACTAATGTAAAACTTCCTCTTTTCAAAATAATTATGCCGCTTCAAAACTCTGTGATGTAATATGTAAGTGTATTATTATGTGTTGCAGCACTATCACTAATAAGACTTTTCGATATGAACAAGTGAAACGTGAAACTAATGAAATTTGAAATGTTATGCAGCATCCCGCCATTCAGCCATCATCATCATTCATACGACAAGCAAGCGACAATCCTCGGCGCGCCAGAACTTTTTAAATCATTGGATGTTAAAGCAAATACAAAATACAAAAAAAGTCGTCCGGCTCCCTCCGTCCTCTATCCGTCCTTCGTTTCGTCAAAACAAAAGAAAGTATACGTCCACTTAACTGACACTTATGTCGATCAAGTTATTTCCACGTCCGCAATCGAAGAATTCCGGAAGTGTTATCGGTGATCTTGGTTAACATAAAACATAGCATGGACGACCTTCCGTTGATTACACTCATCAATGTTCTACTTCGTCTGCCTCCCGTGGTCTTGGACGAGCTCCAAAACTTGTTCATGACCTACTTAATTATTAAGCTCTTCTTTTGATAATTCATTCTATTCCGATCAGACGTTCTTTTGTATTGAAAAATTACTTTCTTGTCATTCTTACAAGAAGGCTGTTAGTGGTACAATAATTGTAAATCAGGTAATTTTGCATAATAATAAATTTGGAACTATGTATACGCTCAGAGTGCTGAATTATAATATTTTATATAAATGTATATATGTATTATACTTCAACACTCTGAGTGTATACGTCCACACGTTATAGGGGGGCCTCAATCCTTCCTGAAGTGGGCCCTCAAATCCTATCCCTCAATTTGAGGTCTCAGTTCAACCTTGAAAAAGGGTGGGATTTTTTTGGAGGCATATCCCCTCTGAGAAGTGACCGCTGATGAAGTTTTACTCCAGGGGGATGCGACATTACCAATTTGTGGTTTGTGGTGTAGGTCACACGACATGTTCTCACAGGAGACGAAATGGACTCCCAATCGTTAAGCGTAACGACATAATTTTGAATTTTGGCTGCTTTAAGTTTTGTACTTCCCGATTGGGCAAACTTTATTCTTTTCAATATTGTGGGACTCTAGTGTAGGTAGACTCAGACTCTACCGTATTTAACAAAACTGCATCCAATACAAAAGAAAAGCATCCAAGATCATTGGACTAATGTATTGCGCATATCTATTGATTTCTCTTGATCATGATTAATGGTAACCAGTTGCCCAATTTAGTCACAACATAGTTGTGAATTTGAATAAATAAGCGGACTATACTAACAGTCGGTACAATTGTATTGTATTCTCATCAATTTTAAACCTCAACATTGAAGCCCGTTAAGCAATTTGAAAATACTAATCGTAAATCGTATAGCCCATTTGGTATTGTATTACGTGTTGCAAAGGCAGTCGACGGGACTTACGCAATCGCAATGCATTATTTGTCTGGAGCATCATCAACATTCTAAATATTTTGAATCCAGAAATAGGAGATGTTGAATTGTGAATTATATTGTTGTCATGTCATAGCATTGGTCGCGGTCGCTCGTTAACGTGTTGACAAAAGTTGTTGTGTGACAGATACAGAGGGAGGGAGGGAGGGTGAGAAAAGGCCACACGACTTATTCTATGTATTATCATAATGATCATGATACGTGTGTAGTCACACAACAACTTTTGTCAACGGCACTACCGGTGGCCAATGTCCTGGAGACGTAATCCTAGATAATTCAATTTATTCTAATTTTGGATTTCGAGATTAATTAAAAATAATGTTGATAATGCTCAGAGTTGTTTTGTTACTAGTATCGTTAGCTCGACTGCCATGGTTTTCAAATTCGTCATAACGAAAGGCAATTCTAAATGGGCTTCTGAAATTAATTATTTTCAAACGTACTAAATGCGCTATTAAATCAAATCGATTATACATATAACGTGCCTCCAACCTTAACCTTAGCGATGAGGTGAAAAAGAGATGACTACATACTTCACAACACCACCGATTGTAGCCCGATTAATTACGCGGTCAGGCAAATTAATAACACAGATCAGTAATTTTATCACTGAATGGGTCAGCTAGTCGAAAATATTAATAGTGATTTGCAACAAAGACTGATATAAATTCGATGCAATAGGTAGACAACCGACGTTGTATATTACTATATTTTTCAATTTCAAATGGAATATATCCATCATGTTTATGCCCCACACGTGTCGAGGTGGATTGATTGGTTTAATCAGTAAATGTGGACACACTACTTGTACAATTTTCTCTTTTGTTCTCAAGATTAAAATAAAACCCAAATTCCAATCAAGCCTTGTCACCCAATATTGCTAGTGTTGGGAAGGCGCAGCAGGTCTTCATTCTTCATACACATTCCCCTCTCGCACTCCCACTTAATTCGAAATAGAACAACTTTAAGTTTTACCTGATCTCGAATTTTAAATGAGAAATTATGTTTATAATCAAAACTTTGCGCTTGACACAGACACTTTTTCATTATCCTAATAACCATAATCTTACAGTTCCTTCAATTACTTTGTAATTCACTTATTAGTTAAATTCAATTCTCAAACTCCAATAGTTCATATGTATTTTAGCGTAAGTATATCCGTTTCAAAGTATGCAAGTCTATGAAGTCAGCCCTGTGACTCGAGGCAACAACTTTGCGAGTTTTCTGACCTTTTCACTCAATCATTGTCATTCCTTATCATCGGATGTACTTATTGATATGATCATGGTCCGAACAAGAAGTGTTCAGATTTAATTGCTTGTCAAATCTGTTAATGTAGTTAATTTGAGTGGATTTTAAGAATTAAAATAGATTAGGAAGTGTTCATATGTTTTTAAGACTTCAAAAATGAAAAGATCAGAAACAAAAAGGCAAAGCCAAAAGTCAACTTTGAAGCCCTGTTGATTCTTACCTTGCCTCATTAATAGAATTTTACAAAAAGCTGCTACTCTTTCAATTCTCCAGCACCGCAAAACAATTTTTCAAAGTGCATCTTTTTTTACTTTTACCAGGGTAATCTCGAAGATCAGAGATCACAGACGAACGCTTCCGTTTTGCATCTTTTTTCTGCTTCTACCTTATCGGATTTCCTTCGTTAAACTTGTTGTTTGTTTAAAAAATTCTAATTTTGTAGATTCGGGCCACTCCATTTCAAAATCCTGGATGCGCAACTGGCTGGAGTATTGATGATCCACATCCACAATCCGCATTTCTGTTGTGTACATAGAATTTGTGTTTATCACTAAAAGTAACCCTGTTCAACCATAGCTAATGGATGTCACTTGGTCAAACTAATAATGGCACTTCTGTGGATAACTACAAATGCCGATCAGGTTCGTAGGACAATTCCGCTTCAAATACTACTTTTGACATTCTATCAGTCCCTGTCTTCTGCTACTACTGGTGTGAGAACCCTGAATTCAGAAACGCTGCAGCATGTACAAATAGTGAGTACCTTGTTCATTTAAACTATTTGGAAAAACGCTGCATAACCCAGCATGCGTTATATTCACAGCCTGTTGTAATTCTGTTCTACAACTATTTGAGACGAAAATCTATGTTGCCCTGAACGCGGAATTTGATAACTAAAATAAAATTCAGTGATCCGAGCGGATCTGAATCGAGGTCTGGATCTGATTTTTGCAGGATCCGACCCCGATCCTTGAATTTTTGATATCGGAAGGACCTTGTGACTGCCCAAATGTAATTTGTAAAACGTGATTGTAATGCGGGTGGCAAATTGAAGTTTTAGAGTCGAATTTCAATAATAGGCGGATCCGGAGCCGGATTATTAAGCTTTTGGATTAGACTTACGGATTCGGATCCGAATTGAAATTGAATCCGGCCCGGCTCCGGACAAAATGGATTCCATGTGGAGCACGTGTTTTTGGTCCGAGTTCATTTTCCTGTTTAGTTTTAGTGGGTCCAGTTGTCATGTCCTACAATAACCGCGTAATTTCTGACAGATTTCAGAAAGCAATATTTTTATGGTTCTTTTATTTGTAGCTCTTCAGGCATGGAGCGAGAAATCCTACTCATACATACCCAACAAATCCGTACACCGAAGCAGATTTTTCTGGTGGCTGGGGTCAGTTGACTGAGGTATTTAATTAAAGATTCTTGTTTGAATTGTAATTTTGACTACAACTAAACAAACTACATTCAAACAAATGGAAAATTGCTTGTACTTACTGGAGTTTACTTTTTTTTTGAAAATCCAGAGCGGTGTGGAACAAATGCACGAATTGGGCCGATTTCTTCGTTTCAGATACGACTCATTTATTAACCAGGAATATTCTCAGTATGAAACCTACATGTTGAGTTCGGACACGGACAGAACAATCTCGAGTGGCCTTGCTCTGACCTCAACCTTGTTCTCTTCTACGAGTAAACCTAAAAATGGAGAAACAAGTTCCTGTCCCGTGACCCACTTCCCCATCCGAACAATTGCTAACGAAGATGATGATGTAGTCAAACGTTTTGAAATTACCTGCTTCTGCTTGAAATCCCGATTAGCCTAATGTGCGACCTTCTACTCTTAAATATTTCAGATCATCGGCAACAGAAAACCATGTCCGAAGTACCAGGAACTACTGGAGGAGTTTGTGCTTAATTCGGAGATCACACAGAAGCTCAATGAAGAGAATTCAGATCTACTTAGCTACGTCAACGAATATTCGGGATTGAATTTATCTCGATTTGAAAAGTCCTTTGTAGATTTTCATGATGGTCTCGTAATTCTGGTAACGAAAAATGGAACTATTGACGACTTACGACTTGCCTATATGAGCGTAAGATGAATTCCGCCATATTTGCTTCTGACAGGAGGAAAACAATCTCCAGCTACCAAACTGGACTCAACCCTTCTACAACACGGAACACGTATTGGGTCTTGTGGAGCAAATTCTAAGGTTCCACACAGCTACGGACGAACTTCTAAAACTTCGTCTTAGTCCGCTGCTGAAAGTGCTGCTGGAGAACATTAATTCCAAGATTAACGGAAACCAGATGTCACAACCGCCGATTATGACTGACTCGAGAAGGAAGATGATCCTGTTTTCAGGTCACGACTACACACTGGTCCACCTCATGAGAGCGCTTGGGGTTTCCGAAACTGTGAATATCAGGCCGATTTATGGCTCCGCACTCATGATTGAACTCCACAAGAACGTCACCACTGAACACATGCATTATATTAAGGTGAGGCAGCTGAAATACGAGACGCAGAAGTTAAATGTCCTTTAAATTCTATTGAGCTTTTAGTGGTTCACTTTATTTCCCGATTTTTAGCTCTACTATTCAAATGACACAACAAAGGAGCCATTTGAAGTTCCAATGCCTGGATATGGATCGTCAATCAGCATTCAGTCCTTCCTTGAAGCGATACAGCCTGTCTTGCTTTCCCAGGACTGGGATACTGCATGTGTCCAAATCAATATGGAGATACTTACAAATCAGAATACTTCAGAAGACAAAGGTACTTACACAAAGGCATATTGTGTAAGATCCCGTAGAATATGCTGCCCAAAAATTAAAACGATCAAACCATTTTTGGAAGCCCGATTTAATGATCGTGCAATTACCTACATTACCAATCGATTAACTCGCAATTGTCTACCTCGGTTTCATTCCTAATTCCTTTTCGATTCATTTCTCTGATCGACCAGCATAGCAGTGTTTCAAAAGTAGTTTGTCTTTGCCTCAGAGCGGCTATCGTTTACCCAAAGCAATAAATACAGCGTCTCTCTTATTAGACCTGGCCTCCTAGGCTGAGGGCTTATGCGATTGCCCTTTCTGTCTGTCCGTCTGTCCGTTACTAATTTT
>JAQFYU010001946.1:0-13163 GCA_034694905.1 Ceratophysella granulata
TAATGACCAGAGGCCTAGGTGCCGACATATGGTCCTGAATGCCCTTTCTGGTATCCTTTTGGTCGCAAGGTGCCGTCAGGCAGGTTTTAGTCTTTATTGTGCACATAAGTTCAGCAGTCTTTTCGCGCGTGCTGAAACCGCTGCGTCGGTCTTAAGTGTTTGACGTAGAAATTTCTATATCTGGTCTGATATTGTCAGTAACTAAATTTTGAGTACTCTCTATATCTCTTTTCTCTGTTATATTTGTGGACGTGAAATATGATTTGATTATGCACTTAGCTAGCTGTTCCTTGATGAATTTATGCATAACTTTTTCGTAGTGACAAAACAACTTAGGTAAATTAGCTCATAAAAATTTCAAATGCGTCAAAGACGGAATTAAAACATGTAAACACTAAACATGTAAGACAAATTCTAAAAAACTTAATAAAAATCCCATTAAATTCAGCCGGTCTCAGCAATATCCTTACTGGTTGTCAGTTGTCATTACTAAGGCATGCAATATCGAATGATTTATTTTCGATATTTCGATATTCCGGTTTCGAGACTTCTATATTTGAGTATCGAAATATCGATCCTCGCAATTCTTTAAGATAGTACTATAAAGTGTTTTTTGCTCATATTTAAAACAATAATTCCAAAAAACGCGGACCGTCCCTTGTAGCCTCATTTGAATTGAACTCGATTGAAATTTACTAAAACGATATTTTGCAAATGAAAAGGCCTCTCGCTTATCAGAATCGTGCGATTCGTTACGGTATCGCTGAAACGTTCTACCAAATCTGGGTTGGGGTAAACGAAAGTGCGCCAAGGAGAGCACACTAAATCCCGCGAGTCCAAACCCCCGGATTAATCAGTCTTCGTTGAAGATTCTAGATTTCAAGGCCAATGTCAATGGCTTAGTTAAACGTAGATAAGATTTATTAATTTCTATTTTACTCAACATGGACATTACATTTAAGGAAATCTGAATATTTGCGATACAAAGTCTCAACAGTAAGCTTCACTGGTTCCATTTCCACAGGAACATTCGAAAGCATCGTTCATTCAACCTGAGAAAACTGGAAAATAATCTGTCAATGATATGTCCACGCCAGCGTATGACTAAATTCTATTGCAATTTTTGACCAAAAACTTAATTTAGGGTTACTGACAATTTCATTTACAGAGTAAACTAACACAATTACTACATAAAAGCTCTTTACTATCTATTTGTGTAACACCTCCAACCAGCAGCATAGAAGTTCAAAAATATGTTAATTGGAAAATATCAAAATGTCTTGATTTAAATCATAAATATAGATCTTTGCATGACAACTTTCCTGCTTCAAAAAATTCTTCAGTTTTCTCAAGCTGAAAAGAGTAGAAATCACTTGATTGACCATCAATTTAGGAAACTCCTGTTACTTTAAGTACTAAAAGTATTGCTTGCGGTAGTCATTTTCAGAAAAGACTGACTGTATGTTCAGATTCTGAGTGAACTAACTAACGTTCGGTTAAAAAATTCTCTTTTGGGAACAAGAGCCACAAGACTTTTACACCGCCATTCAAACAGGATAACCTTTAGCCACACTGATCCAAAATGATACTCTAATCATAGTAAGTAATTATTAAGATCATGGTTTTTATTTCAAATAATATGGATTAAACTTATACAATAGATCTATACAGTACTATAATGGATTTCAATTTTTTTACACTGGATTACAGTTTACAGTGCAGCCAAACGCCCTTTTGCAAATTATTATTTTGTCTTACACGCTGTGCACTGCACTTATCTTAGTACATTGCATGGGACGTGTCTAAATGACGATTGGCTGCAGTAGTTGAGTCGAGTTAGCATAGAATAGAATATGTTTTAGTCTTTAACATTTACCATCAGAAACACAATGGCGTTAATTAGGATATGTAGCATTGTCAATTTTGCATTCGCCTCCATGTAATACATTCCTCCAACTTCACAACGAACAACAGAACAGGATTTCAGATCCCGTTCCAGAATCGTCCTCATCCTTGTATCCAAGCCCGAGCGGCGAACAACGGAATACAAGTTGTCAGAAAACGATTTTGACACTTCGTAAATACTGGACATGACGAGAGATATTGGGACAAAGAATGGAATGCCACTCAAAGCGCATAGTGTCATCAGAGTGTATGCCAGGAAATCAAGTCGATTGTACAGACGAAGAAATGCAAAAACGGTCACAACGTATCCAGTTATCGTCAAGAATTTCATAAACGGAATGATAATTGATCCAAACAGTGTGTTAAAATTTCTGCTCAAGATGCAAACTCCCTTGTAGTACTTGACGCATCGGTCTACACGAACACTGGCCGATATCTGTGACGATTTTGGCCAACATATACTGAAAAGAGTATATTAAAACGTTAGGAATTGTAGAAAGGCAACAATTGGGCATGCGACATAGCTAGCGTCGATAATTGGACGGATTTGCTTAACATGCTAAGCAGTGTTGTATTGGGTTTAGTTCAGTCCTAGATGCTAATTTGGTAGAAGTTAATACTACATATATATTTTGTCAGAAAGGAACTTTATCGTATGACTTATGTAACATTTTAATTACGCAGAATAATTGGAAATCCTTAAATTTTTACAAAACATGAGCAAAAACTAACGTAACCTAACTTCACTTTAACATAATTTTCATATCCGCCCAATTGTCTAAAAATTTGGGCTGACTTTCTTCACATCAATTCAAACTTTTGGAATGACCCTCACTTTTAGGATATGTTAGTTTGTTAGGACATGTTTAATGCACAAGGTCAGCAAATAGTTAATTTATCAATTTCAATTAGTCATTTAAGTTGTTCCATTCTTGCAGTAAATGGATTTTTAAAAAACAAGCTACGAGTACGTACCAAATCTGATGAAGCCAAAACTTCATAGTAATACAACCAAAAAAGGCGGTGCACGAAGTCAATGGCCAATTTATTGCAGATTCAATCCACACTGTAGTTTCGGCAAGAATAAATGTCGAGTAAATCAGAAGATTGACAGCTACACAGTAGCATCGACTAGCGGGATCCCTGACTATAAAGTACATTCGGTATCCTTCGAATATCGAAATAATGTACATCAAAGTGGAACACACCGGAAGTATCACCATCATGCATATGAAGGAAGTTTCACGCTTAGCAGAGATAATTGAACTGGGATTAAGTGCTAGTTTAGCTAAAATCATAAATTAATTATTAACATTATAAGAACTTTATCTGATTTTTATTTATTTTGGAAATCTTTAAATTAATTAAGTACCCCAAGCTCTTCCGATGTACATCATATGATTGACGAGCTCAATTAGTTCTCGCTTGTAGATACAGAAACTCAGCTTCATTACAGCAGTGGTAAGAATGTTGATTAAGGACATGCCGTTGAGCAGGGAGCCGTTTAGGTCGTGTGTGTCAATAAGCCACGATGCTTGGAGGAGTTTGTGACCTAATGACAAAATGATCAACATCCATATAATCAAGTTCCAAAATGGCGCGTCATCTGATTTTGGATACATTGAATATCGTATCCAAACAAATGTGGTTGAAAACCATGCGGAACTGAAGCGGTAAACCAAACACTGTGTCTGAGTTTCATTTTTACTCAGCATTTTATTGAAAAAGGCACAGCTATTGACAAGTTTCCGAATTTCGATTTAAAGATTTAATCAAATCAAATTCCAACTTTAAAATAATACTTATGATGGAAACTGAAGATTTAAGATTCAAAGCTTCTCGATTCTCGACTGAAGCATGTAAGTAACTTAGGAACGCTATTGTATCCACATACAAACTAGGGATTACCTAAAATTACTAACGTTCAATGTTCTATACTAGCAATCTATATTTGTGGCTTTATTGTTCGACCGTGTACTGTAAGCGTATTTTATCTATGACTTTTAACGATGTTCAATTATGCAGCAATTCGATTTCTTGGACAGGCAAAAGGAAGTTTTCAGTTACGAAATTCCAATGTAGTACGAAATCAACGAAGGGTAATTGTTAACCCTGAATTTTAAATTCTGAATGAGACAAAATTGTAGAATATGTACACGATGGGTCGGAAATATATCAACGTAGTGCTACGGTGAATCTGCGAAAGGCTTTACAATAGTAGTAATTTCGGCATTGGATTATGACCGTAAAATTGAAATCCGACTGCGATGTTCGTTCTAGCGCGAATCAGATTGATTACAAGTACAATCCTTAAGTAAATTATAGTACCTTTTCAGATCTTGAATTTAAAAGTACACGGTTACCTTATTTATCAGTAAAGAAAGTCACCCATACACTAAAAAATTTCGAAACATCCAAGAAAATGCTAATATTTGCACCAGGAATCAGATATGTTGCAAAACTAACTCATTAAACTTTCGAAAATTAAAGGTTAACATAGGGTTCGGTAAGCAAAGTTGTATCAACGGATTTACAAATAACATTTAATTGAAGTTATGCCGCGAGATTATATAAAATGAGCAATATGATTTTGTTGAAAACTGAAAATGTTTGAAAAGCATTTCGTAAGAAACTTTAAATACACAATATTAAATTACAATATGCAATAAAAAAACTACGTAACGCTATTAATATGTTTAAAAAATACAAATATGCTAGAGAATAACTATAGAGAATCGATAAAAATTGTGAAAAATAATCGCACATTGTGTATTGTGCAAAAACCTCATAAATTTCCTAAAACACAACTCGGCGGATTTGGCTCAAAACTTAAACACGCGCGGTCCTTAGATCATACTTAACAACTTTTTCGTTAGAAAGACAAAACTTGTGACGTCAGAAAATATTGTATTATTTGCTTCTGCGCTAAGGCTCTACTCCTGAATGCTATTAAGTTGTAATTAGCGTGTAGCTGGAAACTATTATTTCCAAGCCTAACAATTATCCAATAATTTTAGCTTAGAGCTTTTTCTAGTCTACCCTAGCTTTAAATTCAGCTAATTCATGTAAAAGCTTAGGTTATAAAAGCTCCACCTTGGCTGTGCAAATACTCATTTCACGTGTGACTTGAACGATGAATTCCCAACTCGAGCTGTATGTAATCGTATTCAAAGTAGCTGAAGTGTTTCTAAACCTACATTAGCTTTGCAAATGCTAATTTCACGTGTGACTACTACTAGAACGATGATTTCCCAACTTCAGCTGTATGTAACTTCACCTCAAACATGTCGTAAGAGTCGTCGTCTTAAGAACCGCTGAAATCTTCTTGATCTCGATTGATCAGTCAAAGATATGATATTGTCCTCAGATAAACAGATTTTGGAATGGTTTTGTTACGTAACTGGATGAACGAAAAAGACGTTAAATCTGCCAATTATTTTTCATAACAGTTTGCGCAGTATCCGAGGATTAGAATTACCGGAGGAGGGAGAGAGTTAAAAAGTAGTGCGTCATCTTTACTAGGTTGAAGAAATTATGCGATAGGAACTATGTAGTTACAGTGGCCTCTATAAGAACATGCATATTTGGTTATGCAGTAATGGGAATACTTATGTTAAAATTGTGAAACATGTTAAAATTGTGTTCACCTCATGACTTGAAAAATTCGACTTGTAAATTAAATGCAATTTTTATATGATTGGAATTGGAAATGTGACATTTTCTCTATATTAGTGGGCCGGCCCAAAGCCGAGCTGACCAGGCCCTGAGAACTTGAGGGTCTGAACCGGGGCCAAGAATTTCGGCCTCGTTTATCGAAGGGCCGGGCCCGCTCCCGCAGTGGGTCGGCCCCCAAAATCGTTGGGGCCTGGGCCGTGGCAGAATTTCGGCCCCAGAGCGGGGCTCTGCGATGCTCTAGTTATATCTTGTGTGGGAGGAGGGTCATGGCCAATTAAACAACCAAGTTCAACGAGGTGGGTGGATGCCAAGTTTTGCTGATTTCATTATCATAAAAAATGAAGAAGATTTTTTTACTTGCATTTTTTCTTAAGGCGCGTAAATACGACCCAACCCACCCAGACTAACTAAAATTGAAATTTTTCGAACTTACCTGATAATCTACTAAATATCATCATTCGATCGTGCATGCATGGAAAATCTGACATAATATTGTAATTAGATTACGAGAAGCAAATGGAAGAAGGAGAAGGGAAGGAGAATGGAAGGAAAGGATGAAGGGAGAAGGAAAGGAAGGAAAGAAAATGTAAAGAAAGGAAAGGGAAATAAGGGAGAGAGAAAGGGTGAAACAAGACAGGAAGGAGTTAAATTCGGAAGAATAACAACGAGGTTAAGGAGAGTTGTGATGAAATTTGAATCCTTAATTTGAGATAAAACATTCAACACTATCATAGAAGCCTACCAAAAACTTAGAGTTTTCTTGCGCTTCGCGAAAATGCACGTAAAGCCGAAAATGTGTCCATGAGCAACAACGAAACAAAAGTTTCTTAGTTTACGCAAGGAGAAGGTGAGAGCTTTAGAAGATTTTTCTCCGATGGCAGATTTTCCATATGAGATCGTGTCTTTTATCCCAGTCAGCCTTGAAAATTACGCCTCTTGAGCCCAACTTTTTTGCTCTTCGAGAAGATTTTCTTGATTTCAATTCAGCAGGCATATTTGTCAAATATATATTTGCTGGCACGTCAATAATGTATTTACATATTTCTCAGGTTTTCCAATTTCTCAAAAATACGTAATTGTTCACTATTATCAAAACAATATTTTAGGCTTTCCTAAAATACATAAGCCAGTTGCAATTTTTTTTTGAATTTTAGATAACGTTATCCTATCGTATGATAATCAGTGGGTGGGTCGAGGAAAAGATGACGAATGATAATTTCGGTGGCCGTGATTCCGAAATCGGACTTTTTTGATAACATGATATGTGGAATGTGGATGTCCCCTATCCAGGGAAGGTCCTAATCTATGCAAATACTGTGCTGTGGATTTTGTAAGCTATTTAGATAATTCTACGTATATTCATTCTACTCTCACCAGCTATGCGTTTAACTTGCACTATGTATATACCATAATAGCAGATGAGATGAGACCAGGCTACTACGCTACGTATTAATGCAAAAGCAAAATTGTGAATTCCAACATACAGTTATATACATCAATCATAATCATTGGCATTGTCAGGATAGTTGATGTAGCTGGAGAGTAACGCAATTTCCTGTTTCATTAACGGAACGACCCTTGATCCTTAATTCTACTGTACGTACTTGACTCAACTATATTTTGTATTTATAATTCAACGAATTCACGTTCATAGTTGTTACTGCCTCATGTTTTTCGTAGTATTTTATTGCTAGTTCATAAATATTTGGCATAACTTCTTCATGTATCAACAAATATTATAGAGTTTTCTTCTGAATTAATTAATTCTCACATACATATTCCGATATTCAAAATAGATTCGGTGAAGGGTAACCGATAAACTTGACTTGAGTACCCTTCGCTACCATCGCACCCGTCTCTGTATTCCGTACATCAATATTCAGAAATCCTAGCATTTTCCCAATTTTATCAGTTGAAGCATTTATTTCAATTTCCTGTCCAATTGAGGCAGCAGTCATGTACCTGTGTGTAGAGAATAACCTTGAGTATTGGGATGGTATGACGAATACGAGTACCTTAAGGCAGTTGTATACATTATGGACCTATGATAAACGTCCATAAGGAAGGTGACAGCTTTAAATTGACAAAACTCATTCAATTCAAATCGTAGTCTCGGGGTTTGATGCTATGGACTGAGAATGAATCATTCTACAACTTCTTGAGACCAGTTTTTTGATTAGGTGGTCCCTAATCAAAATTATTTGTGTCCAAAGTTGACAGAATTTCAGGCACAAATTTGGACATTAATAACTTTGGTTAGGGACCACTAATCTAATAACAGATCCCAAGAGGATGTAGATTGATTCCTTCTCAGTCCATAGCAACAAACCCCGAGACTCTACGATTTGAATTGTATGAGTTTTGTCAATTGCTAGGAATCAATAACATCAAATCTCCGAAAACTGGAAGTGAGAGGATGGACGGAGGCGCCAAATGCAATATCCTCCCACTCTCGTCCTGCTCGGAGGTCAAGGAGTGACCCAGGAATTTTTTTATTATTTTTCCCGTGTTCACCGTAGTCGATTTAGTCTAAAAGCTTTACAAAAAATTTTGGCGTATTCCGCACGCCCGGCTACGCCGAAAGAGTATACAACTGCCTTAAGACAAGCTTCATCGATTACATTTCAGAGGCGAAAATGCGCACTTTTTTCATAGGAAGGGAGAAAATACATAGTTTCGACAATACTGTCCTGTCACGATTGATCGTATTTGATCTTATACAATTTATAACAATTATTATTTAGTATTACCAAATCAAAAATGTAGTTGATTAATTTTTCTTGCGGAACCATGAATTTATGGAACTAATGCCATACAAGCGCAAGTGCCAACGAAAAGTTTCTAGTCGAGTAGAAGTAGAAATATAAAACCGGCGTATAAATTAAGAATAGCATATCCAAGTTAACTAATGTTGAACGTTGGGTTAGGATATCTCACATTTGTATTACTATTATATGCTGAATGCAAATTGGCCTATTTTAAAGAATAAGTGTGAGTATTGCCAATTCTATGAAACACTCTATGAAATGGGTCGCGGTTAATTGTGATACTGCGAACATTCGAAACTATGTAGCATGAATTATCGACATAATGAAATGTCAAATGTGCCCTATGAAAGTTCGGACAAACATTATTTGCTTCACTTATGGGATATTTTTTTATTTGACGTTTCTTACGTTAGATTTATACTGACACTAACTCCGCTCGATGTGCATTTCGGATGAGTCATTAGTGCAATTCCAGAAAGACTATCGACCATTAAAGCCGTCATTCCACCGTGCAGCGTCCCACCACTGTTGCAATCTTCTTTTTCAACTTTTAATACAGCTGTCAAATTCCCGTTTCCACCTCCTGTGACTCGAACCTGACAAAATTAATAAGTCCGTCTTCAAAATACATTTCTTCAAGTGTACAATTAAAAACCAAATGTGGGATGTAGAAAATTGCGTATTGTATGTCATGTAATAATATCTCCTAACTTACTCTACTCAAATGCCGATCAAAGCCTCCGTTTTTAACAGCAGCTGCAATTAAGTTCTTAATTGTTTGCACACCTGATGTTGTAGCCATTTTAGTACGAGTTGAGGTTCAGTACGTGTTAACTTGCCAATGCTTGTTTGAAAGTTCTGATCTTATTTGTATATTAAAATTCAATATTCGTAATGAACTGATGCTAATGTCTAGTGCCTATTGGCAGTAAATCCTAAGTATGATGAAATGAATGCGTGTGGGGTATGGCTGCTGCACTTTTTAAATGTATTATTATCGGTTTGTACTTTGCTTATTCTGATTTTAGCTTTAGTATTTGATATGACGGGCAATGGGCAACATCAATAGTTAACTGGGTTATAATATCGTACTGTACATACTACATGCACTCACTGAGTTGAACGAGTAGAGAGTAGTTGAAGATTTATGTGCAATTAACCTTGAGGTTCGGCTTTCGCGGCAACGTCGTCTAGTGGTCTAGCACTAGAGCTATTATTATGGCCTGATTTGGCATTGGCACATGCAAAATATGTACTAAAATAGTTCACGTTACCCCTATGCTTATGTTTGAGGTAATGTACACATACATAGTACCCTTCCAATACGTGTTATTGACTCGGCTATTTTTTTTAAACACAAAAATTCTGCAAGTAAACTTATATTTTACATTGTATTATCCGGATATCTCGTAGAATGTTTGAAAATTATAAAAATGTAATATTTGATAACTGTAAGAGTGATATAAGGACAGAGTGCACCGTGAGTGAAACCTATTCGGAGGTTGAATCATTGAATTTGTTTTTGTTGAACGGAAAGAATGTTAGATATATGTAATGATTTATGATCATTGGATGTGATGTAGAAATTTCTGAAACTGTACTGAAATAAAATAGTAAGTAAAAATATGTTGTATGGTTGATGCTTGTTATACATTCAGATTACCAAATAGAACAATAGATTATTTTTAAACAGATGGGATTAATAAGTAATATATATTAATAAATATTCCATTGTCAAAAAACCATCGATTTTCAGACTCAGGTACCAGAATGTTAATAATAATACCAATGCACTTACCCATTGGCCCTTCTCATGGCTATTGGTCATAAGCCAATGTCAATATGGAAATACTAAATTTATATGCAACATGCAACATATCTGAAGAAGGCAGTATACTTGTTATGCTATAATCGTACGTTGTACACTACAGCAAAAACTTTGAAGAGTTGGAGGAATCTTTTTCCAGGTTATCTGGAAAGTTACGTGGTTCGTCGATTTTGGGATGATGAATGGAATGGAATACGGGGCACGGAACAATTTTTTGAATTATTTAACATGAAAAGAACGAAATAATTTTAATACATATCTGTGTATTCGCGTTTAGCTATATTTTACAAAGAAGTCAACTAAAGCAGAATTTGAATACCTAGCATAGAAGAGAGCCTAATATTTGGCCTATGCTGTTAATTGCTTGGTGCGATACTGTACGCGATTACTATCGCATTACTTACGTAGTACTGAATTACAAAATAATATAAAACTTAGTCCATATTCTTAATTCAGAAGTCTGACGTCAATCTGTCTAAAGTGGTCGAGGCAACATCTCGTTCGTGGGAATCTTTCGTTATTCAAACTGGGAAAATCGATAAAGAAATGATCGTATGTATCGGGAATTTTTGCGGATTTGTGTACTGGTTTTTATTGTGAATGGAAGAATTCGAAATGTATACTCATAAAATGCTTGAAATAGTAAAGGATCGCGAATACTAATAAAAGAAGCAATCCAACCTCGACACCACGACGGACTGGTGCAAAACAAATAGAAAAGATGGCTGAAGAATGGAAATTATCAACCACAAAACAGAAACTTCTGAATGAATGCCTTCATTCAAATCACAAATTGTGACGTCAATACATATGTCCTCCAATTAATTTTGCTAATCAATTCAAAAATCTCAAAGAGAATCTGTTTTTCTCCATATGCACAGTTGGTTTGATGGTTCGTTCAAATAGAATATTTTCGAAGTTAGATCTACTGGTTTATACCTGATGTTGAAAACGCACAGTGGCCATGACCTGTGTATTTGCCAATTTCTTATGTTGAACCTGTCAACGCCTATCAAAGCGTGCTTATTTCGAAAATAATATGAATATTTGCTGAACATTTCGCATATATAAATTATGCATCTTTGTAACGACTAGTGACTGAACAATATTAATGATTTGGTATTCCGACGAAAGTGCTTCCAAAAGCCTTACCCTTGCCCTGATTTAATTTAAGTATTGCTGGTATTGCTTGAAAGTATCAAAAGTTTCAACTAGTTTAAACTTAGCCCAGTTGGACGATTCTAAACTATAAGAATTAAATATAAAGTTATTGCAGTGTTCATAAATTCAATCGTTAAGCTTCAACTCTCATGAAATCTCCGTGTTTCCTAATTAATATTTATTAAACCCACCTGTGCCAGTAGATTTAAAATTTTAAACCGAAGGTGAACGCAATTGTTCAAATGCTTATACCTTGCGTTGCTAGGAAACGAGATCCATTTCAATTTCTACATATATAACAACCGGACCTGAATACTCTCGCGAATTAAGTAAAAATGCGTCAAATTCAAATACAGCTCTTTACATCACGTGATCTGTATAATTATTACGCAACGCCAAATAGTACACAAAAATACAATCGACGTTCGCACGGAGCGCGGTTTGATTACATCAGCTCAATTTAAACAGTCGACATTCTATATTCGTCAGCGTCAGTCTGTTACGTGATCTTGAACTTGATTATTCAACACTCGTACTATTACCTATTACTACGACTTTCTTAAATAATGGCGCAGCACAACTAAGATTGACGTAATTCAGGATTTGGTTTTACAATGTATATTTGTTCAGCTGCTGTTCAAACCAAACATTTTGTAGAAATCTCGGTAGTATCTGGAAATCAGATAATAGAAAACAGAAAAAAGCAATGTTTCAGAAATATATAAATCCCGGAAATCTCTCACTATTTTCACAGTTATTTCACTGCAGACCTTGCTAATATTTCAAATTCAATTTCCTTTCAAGTTTGAAAAAGTCAAGTACTATTATCCTCAAAATGTCTAAAGTCTTGGTCGCTTTCCTCACCTTGGTGGTTCTGGTTATGGCTCTACCAACACCCGTAAGCCAAGCCAACTCAATTTTCTAATATATTTCAATAATTTTACTCATGGGAGTCAGCACGTACAATATTTTTTTTTTGTTTTTGTAAATTTCAGGAAAACCGATTCTTCTTCTCCTGGTTGCCAGGTAATATTTAAAATACGTTTTATTGACTTAGAACATTTTCTTTTTTAATTCACACGGATTGATTTTAAATCACAAGCATAAATAAATTCAATTGACTGAAATTCATAGGTGGCACCGGAACTCCAGCGTTCCCCGCATACACTCCAGCATTTCCAATCCGTAAGATTGATTAAATACAGTCAAGAATGTGCAATTTACCAAAATGCATCACCACAGTAGATAAACATTTTTATTTGTACTAAACAGCTGCTCCTGCTCCTGCTGCTGCATCCAATTCATCAAGCAACTCAACTACCAATTCCACTGCCACTCCATCATTCCAAGTTGTTCCTCTGATTTCTGTGTTGGCAGCTTTGCTGTAAGCTAATGCCTTTGAGTGTCATATCATAATTGGTACTAAGATGCTATAGTTCCGAACTAACTTTAATTCGTTTATTTGTTCTGCAGCTCCGGTTAAGCTTGGACTAGAGGAAGCTCCACAGAAACGACAAAACTCACAATAAATACCTCAGAAATTGAATGTTAATATTATGCTATGCATTTACTTTTGTCAAAACACTAAAGTAAAATTCGTAAATTCTCGTGAAAATAATATGATAGTATGCTAAGCTCATTCATTATTTGTCCAAATTAGACATTGGAAATATATGATAAAACGTCGTTGCAAGTAATATCTAAAACCTTTCATAGTTTATATTCTTGGTCAAAGAATTTATTTGTAATTTAAGGGTCTTGTCTACCTTTAGGCGTAACCAGTCGGCTATAGCATGATATAGCCTGCGGAATTCGCCGAAAATCGT
>JAQFYU010001947.1:0-13162 GCA_034694905.1 Ceratophysella granulata
AACACGACGCTGGGTGTCGTGCGCAAAGTTGACGTGCGACACAGTGTCGCTGCGTCAGCTCAGTGGAAATCAGGCTTTTACGCGTTTGCACTTGGTCCCACTTTTGAACGGAACGGAAAATCACTGTCTCAATTTTTATAATATCAAGGCCAAATTTTATTAATTTCGGGATATCCCGTCGGGACGGGACGAGGTCTATTCCGTCCCGTCCCGCATCCCGTCGCGTTTTTTCGGGACAAAAAATTGGCATCCCGTCCCGTCCCGTGCCCAGCTCTACTTTACGCAGGGTTTTATCCTGGTCCACTTGTAGGCTTCTGTTTCAAGTGCTAGCGATATGGTCGGTGTAACGGCATACAACTTTGTATTGACAGAATCAGGATTTCGCTGGGTAGACATCTGTGTCAGCATTGACTTAGACAAATCAAGAAACGACCCTAGGAATAGGTATTCTTGTTGTCCTTACTTTTTAGCTCAGCTAGACTCTGACTACTTGATTTTCATTTTATTTTTATGAAGTATTCATTCGGAGAAAAAAAACACTTAGGTCAAGTTTAATTAAGGTATTAAAGATGAAAAAGAGCTTTTTTTAGGTGAAAAGCAGTCAAGGTCAATTCTAGTAAAAATTACGTATTAAAGGTGAAAAAGAGCTTTTTTTAGGTGAGAAGCAGTCAATGGTCAATTCTAGTAAAAATTAGGTATTAAAGGTGAAAAACAGCTTTTTTAGTTGAAAAGCAATCCAGGTCAATTCTAGTAAAAATTAGGTGAAAAAGGGATTAATCTTAGGTGACTAAAATATTGAGTCTTAGTATTAGTATTAATCCGAAATATTTTGATGACACCTAATCGTATTCTACTTAGTATTCGACTTACCCTAGCCTTAAAATTGAGTAAAAAACAGGTTTTCCAATCGGAACGACGTTTTCCAGGAAAGACAAAATTGCATTAAGGTTCAAAATCACAAATCACATAACAACGCAGGGACTATATATATCGGATTTTTCCGTTGCGCGTTTTTTCAGTTGAAATGACAATGTGTACTTAACATATCAACTAGTATGGCAAAAAAAAATGAAGCCGCCTGGTGTTGGCGTCAGGTTGGTAGGGGGTTCAGATAGTTGAACATTTATATGTAAATGCGAGTGCAAAGAGGCTGCCAACGATTAATATGGAAAGAACTACGGAATATTGAATTTGAATTAAATTAGAATACAGTACAGCGGCTTAAACAGAAAATTCGATGTTTTGAGGACGTTTTGATTGATCCAATTCAGTCGCTTTACTTCTTTAATTATTATTACTAATTACTACTACTGCGATGAATACGAGAAAAATATAGGGAAAATCCTGGAAAACATAGACTTTGCACAAACTGATGGTTGAATATTGAGTCTCCTCTTTGAAATTGTGAGCTATTGTTGTAAAAACATGCGAAGTTTGTATATGATCATTGGGAAATCTTGATGGATTAGGTACAATGAAAAAGAAAATGTAATTAAGCAACTACATCATATCACTCAAGATTATTTTATTTCGTAAATGCTGAATGCAGAGCAAAGTTTGTAACTACGTTGGTCTGGAGAAATAGAAAACCGAGTATTGGATTGGAATCTGTTCAGAATTGTCATTTAAAATTGGAATTTGGAATATATGTACAAAGAACAAATTCACACGGCAGGTTCTATGTACAATGCAATTGTGTGTATTACATAATACATGCATAATAATTAATAATACATTCGGAATCATAAGTTAAAGTATTTAATCTGTAAAACCGTAATGACGGAGGCTGTTACATCTTAAAATTAATTTAACACGATTTTTTTTTTACATTTTCACAAAACTGGCTGATTTGATTTTTTGCCAAAAACGCTAACTTTTTCGAAATGCAAACACGTTATATGCATAAATGCTTTTTCGTGCCTATATTTTGATGCATGTTTTATGTAGTAGCCTTTCTAACGCATATATTGATTCCTCGCGTTGAATGTGACTCCTTAGTGAATGTTCATATGAAAGTTACCTTAAAAATTAAATACTTTTACGTTAATTACGAGCTTAAGCGCAATTTTTTCATACTCCATTTGGTTCCACGAAAATTTGCCCCCGAAAAATTCGCTCTCTAGAAAATTCGCTCAACGTGCTCCCGGAGAACTCGCTTCCATAAAATATGAATTGCTTGAAAACAGTTCCACTTTCAGTATCAGTTATGCAGACTTCGATGAAGTTTTCTTTCTATAATTCATCAACTTGGATTTCGAATATGTAACTACTCGTGCAATTAGAAGTACGCACAACATAAATGCCCATGTGTTCAATAACCTTCTTTAGATGCCTATTTAAAAATCGTCTTCTATTCATGGTCATTCTATTGACTGATTTAGATGTTGTATGTTTACTTGTTTTTTTTTGCTAAACACTTCAGGGTTTTTAAAATTTGAACATTGAAGTTGTGAATTGCGAATGAGGTGTTGGTATGACCCATTTGACGCTCTAAGTTTATTTTAAAATTGTGTCCTTGCTGGATAAATCAATAATGATAATGATGCGTGTTGAATGACTTGACCGCAGCTACTTCGCTTTACACAGCCCTATTTTGTAAATATTGGTATTTTATGAGGTCAAAAACAAGGACATTGGAAATGCGCCTGATATTTCAATTCAATATGCTACACAATGTTGAAGTCAGCATACCAGTCAGTCTGACCTAGGAAGTACGCTCTTGCAATATGGTTGTAAACCATTTGAATACGCGCTTCCGAATAAATAGAATCGACGTTCAAGTTCTTGTTTTTAAGTAGTAAAATGAATGATGAATATTTATTAATTAGGTTATGATTGCTTGAATTCATGTACCATCACTAGGAGTAATACATGTTAGGTATAGAATAGAATATTTTTTAGTAAGTGTAACATAATTATGGTACATCCCAATTTTAAACATAAAGCGTCTTTGGAACATGTATATCATTGTACTGCAAGCAGAATCTATTATGTATACGATTTGTTCCACACGGTATCTAGGCAACAGTACAGATGCATTTTCTGCGACATCTTGTACATATTCCTCAATCCCAAATACATTATTGGTAGTTCCGGATCTTCATTAGAACAACGTGTGGAAGCACAGAACAGAGTTTTCTGATCATTTCATTTACTACATGATTTTCTCAATTACTTCTCCAAATCCAACTACTCCCATATATAATAAGTAGGTAGGTACTCTTCAAATAAATTGCAATTACTCCAGCAACTAAATAGACTTGTCTCAACAATTTGAAGTCAATGAAGACAGTATCAAGTACCTTTAGGCTAATTGTAATTAGGTATGAGACAAAGAAACATCAACATTTGGTCAAACAAGAAAGTACAACTCATTCAGAACGTTGTTTTGAGTCGAGCCTGTCATTCAGATTAATAATTATTGTAAGAAACATGTCTACGTGTCTCAGTTGGGTTAAATTCAAATGACTCAACTGGAACTTGAAACCTAAAAATTCCAAGTCTGGATTCACAAAATGTATCCTGTGCAAATTGAATGTGATGAAACCGGATATTGACTCTTCTCCAACACACTTTCTGTGCAAAAATTTTTGAAATTGTAACTAGGCCTTTCGACCGCGTCTCTCCATATATACCAAAATTCCAGGTCCATATTTGTAGAAATACAATTAACAACAGTAACAATAGATCTCCTTAACTGTAGTCAATATATAGGTAATGAAATGTACCAAAGTACAAGAGTCGTAAAAATAGAAACAGAATATTAACTAGAATTACTTACGTCGCTTCACCACTGAGCCTACGCCTAGCTTTAGTATGTAGTTAGTGTAATAGTTTTTTCCCTTTCGCACACATCAATATAGGTAAACCTATCTACAATACAGCTTATCGCCTGGCATATAATTTATAATTATTACTTAACTGAGAGTAGTGAAACCTAGTTAAGCTAAAAAAAATCCTTTTCCGAATTTCCGCACGAGTGAAAGCTAAACCCTCCGAGCACCCCTCGTAGGTAAATCCAAACTTCACCTTACGCTCGTCCACCTTCCCAACTTAAAAAGGTCATTGTATATAATTCTAATTGTAGTACATTATTCATATATATAATTCTAATTGTAGTACATTATTCATATTTGAGCAAGTTTATTTTTACCTGGTCCTAAACCCAGGTCACACACCCAGTCACACAACAAACACACACGCTCGCCATTAAATCACCTTTCTTATTCCCAAACATCTGACAAGGTCACGTTCCTATCCTCAATTCCAGGAATTTCATACCCTTATGTCATCAAGGTCCCTCCCAAGAGAAAAAAAAAACAAGGTTCTGCACCACACAGAGGACTTAGGTAACTTCACTATTAACTCCATGGAGAGCTAGCTTGTGAACATGAACCTGGAGTATTGGCTACGTCGTCGTCTTCAACTTAAAATGGGTCAAAATTGTTCGGCTTCTGTACTTTGAACCTTGAACCTTCGGACTTTAAATCCCAATTTTGAAAAAAAGTAACTCGGTTAAGTAACAACTGTCAGAATTGTTGAAAGAAGGCAATTTGATGAATAACAATAGTAAGGACAAACAATGGCATCATTTCCTTACTCAATTCCTATAGTTTATAAATAATTCCTAACACTAAATCATAAATTATGTATTTTTACTTTTACTTTTCTTTAAGTTAAGTCAACAACTTTGGGTTATGAATATCTGAGATCAGCAACTTTCTCAATGAAGCCGAGACGCTGGATGTTCTGCATAAGTAGTCGAGGCAATTTTGGGGGGTTCCTGTGCTTATTGCTAGTCAAGGCAATTTAAACTCCATCAACAGACACCAGATTCGAAAGGGAATCGGGCGCAGACAAGAGTGACAGGGTCCAGGCTTCATGAGATTGTCATATGTAGTACAACTAATTCATAATGAAGTCAAGCGTTCGTGATCCCTCTCAACTTAAAGAGCCCATTAAATTGGATACCTAATAGTACGAACGTTGTTCCTACGTTTATTACTGTTTTTCGGAGAAGTTGAAGCATGTGCCATCTGCCGGCCTACATTGAACAAAATAGAATATTTTTATGATAATGATAACACTGAACGATTTCAAGTTGATCCAACACCGCTTTAAGCTATCGACATAAACCTGAAACTATTGAACTACAAAGAATGAAATTGTCAAAAGAAAGGGGGAAAATATGGATGATGTACTTCTAAGTTCCTCGTCGAGGGTGCTTTAGTGTCTCAATAATTTAAATCTAAGTTAATTGTAATCCTAGTGAGCCTACACTCACGTCCTGCTTAGTAATTCTTATGAAAAAAGTCTCATCAAATAGGAAATCCATAATTTGTTTAGCTATCGACTCACGATCAGTCTTCGTTCCTGAATGTCTCATCAGCATCGGAAATCATAAAAATGAACTAATTTAGCTGAGGGAAAGTGAAGCCAGAAATTCTCACCCTCACAACACTTTACACTTTCCTTTTCCCTTCATTATTATGCTTCACTTCCCTTTTCTCAACAATGCTTAACGCAACTCTCAGCATTCACTCAGCAAAACGACAGACACACGCTCACTCACAATCATACGCTATAATATTCACACCTCACATCGTCCAAAGTATCACACACAAACCCATGTCCCATGTCCCATGACCCATGACCCATCTGCTAAACACTTCCGCAAAATATTAATCCCATCCACTCCAGTTTCAACTTTCGGATCAGAACACAAACATTGAATCCCTTATTTTATCATTCCAGAATGGTCACAGAAGAAGAAATTTAAAAAAAATGTGAAATTGAAGGTACAAGCATTACACATTTTTGATTTAGTCCTTCAATTCTCTTCCTAACTAATCCCTCAATTTCCCAGTCCACCGCTTCTCGTTTTGCTAACAAGTATCAAGTACATTGACGAGTCTACTCATAATTACAATTCCGACCTATTCTTCCACACTGATCACAAAACAGCGATTACAAGTAAAAATGAATCCTATACCAAAAATCCAGGGTAATTCAAGCATTTTATGTCGAATTTAAGTTCAAACGACATACTACGACCTGTGGGTCTTTCTAGTGAAATACAGTAAATACAATACGAAAACATCTGGTCAATTGTCAAATCATACATTAAGTCGAATACATGTTCAAACGTAAATACCAGTAACAAAGCAAGTGTCCAAAAACCATTTTATGTCGAATTTAAGTTCAAACGATATACTTGCGATCTGTCTGTCCAATGAAATACTGTCCCTCGTAAAACTTCTGAGTGCACGGGGGATCAGAATCAAAGTACGAGCTTCGACTTCACCCTGCATCTGCAGAAGTAAAGTCGCGAGTCGCGGCGCGAGTGGGATTCTGACCCCCTTCCTCCCCCTCCCCGTGCACTCCGAAGTTTTACAAAGGACAGTAAGGAAATTTTGATGATCCTTGCGTTTCGCACTATATCAAGGATTCCTCGATTTGGAAATTTCACTCAAAACATTCGCTCACACGTACTTGGTTACATACATACTAATAGAATAATTAACTACAGACTACTTAACCTATATTTACAATGCTTAACCCTATTCACTTACACTTACAGTAAGTACTATTTAAATAGAAAATGATTGCCATAATTACTTTGAAGTTCTCATTCACCGGAGGAGATAAGTCAGACATGGGAGAACATTATTAAGTTTCAAAAAACAAATCAAAACGAAAAAGATTGCCGAATATCTCGTGAAGAGGTGGGGGTAAGTTTCTCAAGGAAGCGTAGATGGTGTAATATTCTAAGATACAAACTGCATCGGTATATAAGATCTTATAGCGAACTAATTATAATTCCCAGAGTCGGCAGCTATGTACAGGGTGGCACATAATGATTGACACCTTTTACATTTCATAATACGATATCGTTCCCGGTCATATGATGCACCATACTGAAGATAATTTTATTGCGGATCTCATGGCGTAAAAATATTTAGCAGTCGCTAGCAAGCGACTGCTGCACAGCGCTAGATAGAGAAAGAGGAAATCTCACTCTGTCTCAAAGCCAAAGGACTCCTTTTTCCCCGCGAGAGCAAAGCAAACCTGCACTAAAGTAGGAATTACACAAATGACAAAATTAAAAAGTAAATGTTCGTAGTGAAGTTTAACCAACTCGTCACAAAAATTGCTGGGTTATTAGTTGACAGTGAGAAGAACCGGGGCTGTTGACAGAATACGTGCTCTGGCATATCGTGTGACGCCAGGGATTCTTTGCCGTGTTTATAAACTGGGTTGCCATTAAGTTAAAGAATCATTAATATGAATCGGCATCATTGCCTAATAAACGTTTTAGATGAAATGAAAACGGACACTGAGTTTTCCGACTGTCTGTTGCGATCATATCCTTCACGTCTACGAACCGTAGTTCGAGCTGGAGGAGGTCATACCGATTACTGAGTAGGTAAGAACGCATTTTCCTCTATCGCGAGCGATTGCTAAAAAATTTTATACCATGAGATCCACAATGAAATTTTCTACAATTTGGTGTATCACATGACCGAGAACGATATCGTATTATATGAAATGTAAACGGTGTTATCGTTATGTGCCACATTGTACATTTCGTTTAGGCCGAAGCCCTTCTAAATAACAGTTTTCTTAAATCTAAATTAATATTGGCTACTTTCAAACCATAAACATACACTTTACGCACAATATACTCCGCGTCTAGATTAAAGAAAAGGATGCTCTACGTTCTGTAATTCTCCAATTACTGACGAATTAGAGGCGAATAGAAGAAACGGATGCGGAAAGCTCGAAACTCGTAACCAAGTAGGAGTTCATATTAGAACAACTTGGAAGCAAAGTCTGTTTTTGATAACAGTGAAAATGCATTCGTACTGGGTCTATTTAAGAATGCTTCACTACGATGACACCGGGTCGTAGTTGTTGATGAGTGCTGAATTGATCTGCCTCAGCGCTAGTATGCGGAAGAATGAAGCCGGGTGAGGGGCTGCGTGAGTTGGGACGATACTCCAAATTGATCGGCTGTTCCTCTACTTCCGAAGTACGGGCAATCCGACTTAGGACATGGTGCTTGAGGGAAGTGACTGTGGTGGACACAGGAGAATTCACAGCGTTGAACTGGGTGGCAGCAGGCGTGAGACTGACATTCCCTTCCCGACACGAATTCATGGGAACTTCCATCATCGACTGAGAGTGGTGCATGGGTGAATCGTCGGGAGAACTGCAGATCTCCATCTCGTGTGATGGTGAGCCAGACGCTGGTGATGAGGAACGGCTCGAGTTGTTCCTGTCGTCTGAGAACAAGTGATCGCCTTCCAAGTGACGAATTGCCTCAACAATAGTCTCCAAGTTATTTCTGATGGTAAAACATCTACGAGAGGAGAAATACACATAGTTAGTACTCTGCATGCCAACCAATTGATCAATCTCTCTGTGGCGAATTTCCAAATCCCAACTGCCTGAGCAATGAATGATGGAAAACCACTTGTCACTTTATTTGACGTTGAAACCAAGTTTAAATAGCATGTCAAGTGTAATCTCGTGAGAATGCATTAGACCAGCTAAGTTTTGAAAGTAAGCATGGAAGCAACCCCAAGTCCCGTATTCTAGAATATTACCGTGGATTCTCGTCATGAACAATTCGAACATTGTTCTGGAGTGGCTGGAACGTGTTTTCGTCTTCCACAGTCTGCATCCTGCAAAAGATAAGAAATAAAGATGTGAGTTGATTGAAACTCAAAGGGAAATACAATTTTTCTACTCAACTGCAAAACCTCTTGTACTTAGGTATTTACCTCTCTTGCTCGTATTTGCGAGAGTACTGCTGTTGTTGTTGTTGCTGGAGGATACCAATGTGCTCCTCAAGTCCCATGCGATGTCGTCTTTCCCGTTCCAGCTGAAGACGCAATTCCATAGTTTCCCTTCGAAGTTCTGTTAATTCGCTTCTGGATTCTTCACCGCTTCCACTGTGATCTGGTGACATACTTCCAATTCCTTCGTCTGCAGATTCCACCGCACCTGAAATCCGAGATAAACATAATTCTCAGTACTTGCATTTTCCTCAGATATTCAAATCAATCTCAGCCATGCCGACGCATTTTACAATCAACGCTCGACCTCCTTTTTTCGACTCATATGCTCATAAACGTGACCGTATCCATGTCTATCTCTCGTCAATATGAAAATAAATTGAAACAAATATGAAAGAAGTTCCGAGATTTAATCAGTGAAGTGGGAGTGCATTTTAACCGAGTAGCGATCCACACACTACATTTCCAATTATTTTTCTAGAGCTCCAAATTAAATTGGAGACAAAATTCATCAGTTTGTTACTATCTTCTTTTGTCCATCGTTCATCGTTCATCATCCAGACCTCGAGCCGAGACGAAGTTTCCAGGAAAGGAGCGGGTACACACGAACCCAAGAATATGAGCGGTAAAGTGGCTTGTTGAACAGAAGCGGTGGTGTGTGAACCTATCGATCCAGCCGAAAACCCGGTTTTACGTTACTCGACGTAGTAGGAGTTGTAAAATATCAAAGTTCGGATTCGGAGAATCCGAGTACTCCGAATGGAACAGACAACGTTTTTTTTTCTCCACCACCGCAAAAACATTTACTCTTTTATTTCGGAAATGAACCAAGGGAGATAAACCTTAGACGTCTTCCCCCGCCTGGCCAGGACCTGCGTTTTGATGAAAGGAGCACCGCTCGATAGAACACGACGCGACGTCTCCTATCGATCCGCGTAGCCACGCCAGCCACTACGTTCTCCTCAGACCGGAGGAGAAGCCCACAAAAAAGAGATGCACTTCTCATACAGGAGTGAAGTGCTGCGTATAGACAATAGACACTCGACTCAGAGCTCGTTCAACTCTCCGCTTTCGCCTCTCTCTCTTCCCATCGCTTTTCCCGGACTCGAGTCTCAAACGTTCGTTCACTTCTTTCCCGGATCCTAATATATTTCGTCTCGTCGTCTGGGATTTTTTCTACATGGACCTTCCGCCATAGTTTACTACGACTCCAGCCCGGCCCATCATGCCTCCCTTCCCCATTCCACTGATTATTATTAGCCAAACTCTGGCCCAGGCTATATATACGCCCAGAAACGGCTCTGATCTCAATTCGACTCCACCAGACGATTCCCCACATTTAGCATCAAAGACATCGGGAAATTAGGTGGCGAGTGATACTAAAAGTAGCGGAGCATACATAGCATCAGGTCTAATGATAAATGCGACGTGAACCATATTTTTAACTCGGGCGAGTAGCTCCATTCCAATTTGAGCATAACATGAAAAACAAAGTATATCGTATGTTTCATTAGCTATCTTGCAAAGATTCGAAATCCAGACTTTAAAAATCCTGATTTACGAGGAGGATTAGGAGAGATTCGCCAGACATCAGACATTTTCCAACAACTGTGACCTATACACCTAACTCCATTCATTACCAGTTCGTCTCAGATAATATTCTCTTCACCTCAGGTTATTCCAATCTTCTTCGTCCATATCAACTCCTCGTCCTCGTCCCTTCATCAATGAAAGCAACGAGAACTTGTCTGATGAAGATGAATGAGAGCTAGGAGTCTTTCGCAACCTCCGTCTAATTGATTTAACATTTAATTTATGCCATATCACGCCAAGCTGTATCCATGAAGTTCTAAATATCAAGTCACAAATATGCAAATCTACTTTTCCGCTATTCGCAACAGATCCTGGGCATCGTTAAAACTTTAATGAGCATCATTTCAGATGTTCTAAACCAGAGACTATCGGAGGAAAATGCCGAAATGAGCCAAAAACAGCTGCGTCAACCATCAACTCCTCCTGACCTCACCAACATATTTGAATGCCCTGACACATTTAGGATTAAAGTACTCCGTATAAATACACCCAATTCAACTTTTTGAGCAGGATATTGACAGTTAACTTTCTGGCCTTGCATTCCTCATTCTTGGTGCGAAGAATGTACAAGTTCTGTTACATCTGTCTTGTCTGTCTGGTGCAAGTTTTATTTTTGGCACCAGCTCGTCGCTGCATTTCTTGACTTTTCCCGAATTTGTCAGACCTCTTCCCACCCAACACTCTCTTCTAATTTCCCCACGCAGCAGTTCCACCACCACCCTTGTAATCAGCTGGGAAGTATATTTATTTCATTTCCTTGTTTGGTCGGGACATGCAAAGTGGGCTTGATAAAGGCTGAGATAAAGGGGAGGGAGAGCTTTCCTTTAATGAATGAATGAATGAATGACTCGCACGTAAACTGACTTACAAACTTTTGAAAGATTTCCCAAGCCCAAATTCTAAACTAAAGTATTATACATACAAAGTTGTGTGTGCATGCAACTACAACGGACGAGGAGGGACGTACGTTACGTGGGCTTAAGTTCAGGAATAATGCACTATTACGAATTACGACTCGTTTCTTCTACAGAATGAATTAATGCCACGCCAGACAGACCAAGAAGACCACTCTGTGAACACATTGACTATGTTTGAAGTTACATCTATGTTCACTGGCTGGCTGGGCACAATGTCTCACCGTCTAACCTTAAACGTGCGTGAGGCGTGTACTCTTTCGAATTGTGATCATTGTGCGTGCGAATACACAGCCCAAGGCAAACTTACCGTCAATTGTCTTTCTTCGTTTTACAATGGAAGGTGGTATCTCGACAGCTGGTGAATGGGGTGAGGAGTAGGCAGCGCCGCTCGAACTTCCAGAGCTTTCACCGGTGGTGGCGGAACCATTGGCTGTGGTTGAAGCCAGTAGCCTCTTCAGTTGCGTATTCTGACTCATGATCTTTGTTTTGTCCTGTTCCAGCTGATAGATATATTCTGATGTTTGTTGTAGTATCGCGGCCTGGAAAAATAAAAACAAATACACGAAATCAATACTACGCACAAAACGAAACGAGTCCATTTAACTTCCAGTTCCCAGCCAAATCTAATTAGAGAATTTAGAAATAATTGCTTTTGACTATGTTCCCTGTTCTATGCGCATGAGAACATTTCAATCTCATGTCAGGATAATTGAGCAAGAATTCAGGATTGATGTCAACATTGAACAAAACATGCCTTCCAATTCCAACTCAAAAAAACAAACACTGCTGACTACTGACTACATTTCATTTCACTGCGTTGTTTGAGTTCTCATGACCGAGTAATTTACTCGTTAGCGAAACAGCAAACTTATCATTATTCTCTCATTTCTGGAAAAATTGTAAAGTACACATTCCCGAGGAGGACAATAATTGAGTCAGGATGGGAAAACACGAAGTCTACTCGCCAGATCCCCTCTGACTGAGAAAGTTATTCTTGGAGTGCAAAAGGTCAAGCCTTCTAATGCCCTATGATACACGGATTCATTGCTCTGGTCTGGGTGGTTGTATTTTAGTTAAGTAAGGGATTGGAGATCTATTGCCTAATCAAATCAATAATTGGAAATTGGAATTATGAATAATATCCCATTGATTGTGGATGGGTAGTCATTTCGCATATACATATGTTGTTTTTGTATAGTTATTTGAACAGAATATTGAGCCATATTAACTTCCGATAAATAAATAAATACCTTGACGAGTAGTCGATTTCCACTGTCATTTAAAATACGCGATCACGGATGGGATAAGGAGGTTGGCTGATGGCGGGCTACGATAGCGTCTCTTTGGGTCATGCAGCTGCTATGGGAACAGACATTTGACGAGACAGTCACGTCGGATCGTCGGTTCTTCGTTAGCCTGAGCATTTTTATTTACTTTTTTTTTGCAACAACAAAAAGAATTGCGCCGTGTAGCGTCTACCGTGAACCGTGACTGTCTGTCTTCTTTGACGTCTGTCCGTTGTCTTTGTTTTAATGTAATTCTAGGAACACTCGGAACCGGAACCGGAACCGAAACAATACTACTATATGCTTAAATCTGCCGCATTGCATCTCAGTATTTAGTTTGCGTAATGTGTGTCTGTTTCCCTAATAATGCCTAATTCTGTATTCAACTAAATGAAATGAAACACAATACACTGACCCATCTGCACTTTGTGCGGGAAGAGAAGTTGTTGCCAAAAAATATTCAAATCAAATTCTGATCTGCTACGGTTCAATAGCCAGTATAATCGCGACCGCTGGTCCCGAGCTTTCAATGGCGGGGAATAAGTAGAGCTTCTCCACACAAGCT
>JAQFYU010001948.1:0-13159 GCA_034694905.1 Ceratophysella granulata
GTAATTGTCCATCCGAATTTTCGGATCGGATCGGATGGTTCAAGCAACCCATCCGAAATATTTCGGATCGGATCGGATCGGATCGGATTTGAAAAATATCCGATCCGAAGCCAGCCTTAAGTGAAAGCCTTGGTACAAATTGAGCTGTTGCCCATTTTTGACTGGATTTGTTAATTATCCACATTGATCTTGAATTTGGCGACTATTCCATTTGAATGGACAGAGAAAATTTTATTGTTCGCCATGGGACATTCTGCAAATCTTCTTCACGGACGAGTAAGCATTCTAATTAGTTTGTCCAAGACACACGGTTGACTAATTCGGAATAGAACTGCGGAACAACCTCATTAATTAGCAACTAATTAGGAGAGTTGGGTTATAAATACTTGCATGTTAATGACTCTGTTCAGCGTAGTGTCATCGTCAGGCTAAAGACAAAAAGGAAAAATGGTCCAAACTCTCTTTTTCACTCAATCCGGAATAATAGCCTAAGAGACAGTATCGAGTGTTTTTTGTGGTTTATTTTATTCATTACCATTTTAGCCATTAACCATAGAGCCAGGTTCGTTTCGTGGTGTGAGGATGCAGCTTCCAAATAGGAAATGCAATGTTAATGCATTGGGAGACAAAAAACTGAGTCTGGCATCTCTTTGTCTCTCCACCATTCATTCATTGATGAACGTAGAGAGAAGATAGGAGAAGAATTCTGAGTCTGGCAGCACAAGGTCAACATCACAGATTACAGAATAGCACACCATCGAAAAACTTGTTTTTGATACATAATGCAATGCGTCTTCGTCTAAAATTAATTTAAGAATTAGTGAATTTCAATTTTAAATAATTAATTAAAAAATATTGAGAGTACTATTCTTATCTCTTGTATTTACATTTTGTTTCTTTTCGTATCATGTAATTATTTGAGCTAATTTATTGTCAAGTCGAAATTCGCATTACAAAAAAATTCGGCGATAATTCTCAAATTTTAGCCTGGATTAATTTTGTTTCGGAAATTGAATATTTATACTAAAACACAGTTTTTGGCAGCAAATGAAATGAAAATCCGTGTTGTACAGAGTTTTCGATTTTCATAAGGTCACAAAACTAAACTCGAAAATTTCTAAGCTTTCTGGGAATGAAACTTTCAAAACATTCGAAGAAAGTTGTCCAGCTGATCTCTGTTAGAGACCAAATAACCGAGGTTGCTGAAGCCTTGAGGTAAACTAGGCGAAGTTTGAGGCCTCGGTATTCTTTCGTTTTTTTTTTTTGAATTTTGCGCAAATATTCAATGCGCACACATAAGAACATAATACATGAACTAATTTGCCAATACCATCCACGACAGATTCACCGACATGACAATTACTGTAAAATTTAACGTAAATCGGAGCATAAGTCCCAATAGGCCTATCACTGAGGAATTTTTGAAGAGATTGATAAGTGTGTGTTGTGGAGATGGAGAGGCTCAAGTAGCCTACTTCCATTATTCCGGTCCTCTCGAGGCTCGAGTCTCGAAGATTTGAAGATGCAGATTGGACGTGGCTGATGCATACCTGTTCAAAATAATAATATTTGGAATTAACCTGCCCTGCTCCTCCTCTCTCTACACTACTCGGCAAAGTAGCTCTCAGGTTTGGCCTACGGAATGGAATAGCCCAAGCTAAAGCCACTTTTCACTCTGACCATCTCTCAGGCCGGTCAGCAAGGTCTGATATTTAGCTTTAGTCGATTTCTGTGTTGGGTTCCAAATACTGATCCTTAAACTTAAACTACATCAATGAGTTAACGAGCGCTAAACTTAGTGAGGCTTTTGGATATAAAATTTATAAATCGGCGATTTATAACAACATAACAATCTACTTAATTATTGGAAATCTTAAGTTATTTTTATGGAATAAATTGTATTTTTTGTTTCGGAAAGGTTAAAAACTTACCGGGTTCTCAAGGGGAGACGAATTTTTTGGATATAGAAATTATATATCAATATTTTTGTCAATAATCTATTTCGTAATTGACAATTTTTAGTTATTTCTATAGAATAATTTTAGTTTTAGCAGTTTCGATTGATTATTCAATTTGCTCTCACTAATTTTAATAAATCGAAAATGCTCAACTAAAAGTGCGTCATTTTGAACGTTTGCAATTACATGAGTTTCGAATAGTGCATCTTAAACATCTTAAAGGCCAAATTAGGTTCAAGAACATATTATCGGTTTTTATAGGCCCTAATAAAACTTCAAAGTTGTTTCATAAATTACTACTAAGCCCCATATTCGCTGGCATGCATGGTGATATCCCGATCTTATTCTAAGGCTTTAAGGTGTTTTCTCCCGTTGACATACTGGCCAGCACAAATGTTACCTCCAATATCGTCTGTCGTCTCCAGGAGTCTAAATATCCTTATAGCGAGCTTTAACTGGAACCTTTCGCAGCATATAACTAACCATACAACCTAGTCAAGAATTTATCAGGTTATCAGGTCATTCTCTGAAACATTCAAAACAGCAACTACTAGAGTAAGAATGCAGGAAGTTTATAACCTAAAAAATCTTATAAAATCTGGAGGTTACGCTGGAGTTTAGCATGTAACTTTGGTTTACTTCATTAGGTATTCTCTTGACGAAGGAAAAATTTAAAAAAACCTAGAACCAAAGCTTGAAGGTACGTGGTACGTCAGGGGTTCTTCTCTGCGAACAATTTGGGGCCTCTTGCCTTGTGGATTGTTAGATGCAATGTAATTGAACAGAAGAGGACCATGCATTCGAGTCAGGTTTGACTCAGAATTTTGAGACTTTAAGTTTTGAGAAGTAGAGCCGGCACTTTGGTCCGTTTACTTCTTCCTTGGCGTCAGTAGAGAGAACAGGTGGAAGAAGAGAATCTTGCTCAAAATCTCTGCCACTTACTTTGGCATTGGAGCCTTATTGTTAAATCCTCACATTTTTCGCCCAAGTCGGCCCGCATCTCCTGAAGCCAGTATTACCTGTTTTGGGTCTGTGTGAAACAAACCCGTTATTAGGAGCTGCTCCTGGGTTCTTCAAACCAGCACATGACTTGACTGACCATAAGCTCCCCATCATTATTATTGTTTTAATCTCCTCCCAAATCCCAAAAGGTTTTTTATCCCTTCATCTTCTGGTGATGATGATGTGGTGGTGGGTTCTGCTGCATCTTCAAGCCCAACCAACCAGCCAGGATCTGTGTCTCTGTGTCAAAAGGCGGTTGAGGTGACTGGACTAAGACGTTGTTCGACGAGCCATCAAGCCCAGTCTTTCAAAAAACCACTGTTAATGACCACTGAGTGCTCGAACTGATAACGCAGGCACGCATGATGCGTGGACCTTGTCTCTCGACTCCCTTCAAGGGTCACTTCCAGTGCTCCACTTTAGCCTCAATTCAGCCACGTGACCAGACTTGAGTGGCCTAGCCCTGGACTGGACTGGAATTCTCCGGGTTTTTTTTTGATAAAAATTAAGCCGCTTAGCGCTTGCTTATCCTTATTTTGTGAAGTGAAGTGATTTCGGATTTCATTAACACTCTTCCCTGGAATTTTTTGTTGTGAAATAATTTATTGTTATTAAAGGAGTTTTGAGAACCAGGTAAGTTTCTTCGCTTTCCGAGCCACTACTTTTCCTGGAGTCTCTTTCATCATCAATCATGTTTGATTACGTGAGAAATGAGAATTCTTGTTCCCCTCCTGGATCTAATGTGTGTTCAGGAATTCCTGAGTCTAATCTTCGTGTCTAGGCCAGGAGTACAACATTAGAAGTTGGTCGGATAACGCTTACAAAGGCTTTTATGTGGTTATGTTCAGAGAAAGTGTTTTTTTTTTGTGGCACATGGGAAGCTTAGGACGGACTTCAGATCAGAGCTACACCCTTTGTCCAGATTCAGGATTTATTTGCTTAAATACAATAATAGAGGT
Source organism: Ceratophysella granulata (assembly GCA_034694905.1). Classification (NCBI taxonomy): domain Eukaryota; kingdom Metazoa; phylum Arthropoda; class Collembola; order Poduromorpha; family Hypogastruridae; genus Ceratophysella; species Ceratophysella granulata. The sequence continues at coordinate 3,920 of JAQFYU010001948.1, forward strand.
GAGAAGGGCAGGGGAATTCAAGGTAAATGTTGGGCATTTCTTGCTGAGATGCTTACAATTTCCAGCCGTGTGCTATTTGACTCTGCCAACATGAAGTATAATAAGAATAATTGAAAGCAGGCTTCAGAGAACTACACCTGTACATTGTTAATGGCTTGCTCAACTTCAGCTCATACTCAAATAAAGTGTTCATGGAAAAAGTTTCCTTTTCAGACTCGAGTATTGAAATATGCTTTTTTGAAATAGGGTGTACAAGGAAAGAGGCCTTAAATTATTATTAGCGGCGTTAAGAAGAAGGGACAAGACAAGGAAGGATTTCCATGATTGTTGGAAAGTAAGTACAGGGTGGATACGATAATTTGCCAGCCCTTTAAAGATTCTAAAGTCAGCACGGAAAGCCAAGATAATTTAAAAAAGGAATATGGCAACACAGAGGAAGTGTCTTGTCAGCATCGATATTTTGTGCAAAAAATTATAGCTTAAAACTGGAACTATTACACAATGTGGTTGCTGCTTAAAGTATTTCGCCAAAGCAACATCAAAGTGTTAGTAATTACAATTTTTCAAAAAATTAAAAAAACAGGTCTTTCACCAACTTCTTAAATCTGAAAGAATCTCCAAACTACTTTAACCGCTTACATTTTAAATTTAATATAATGACAAACAAGGTGCTCAAAGCTTCCGTAAGGATCAGGATGCAGATTTTTCCAAAAGTATCTTATCCACCCTGTATTTTTAAATTTTAGTGGGTAACTGGTTGAAGGTTATAGGAGAGGCAAATGCAGGTACATACTATCGCAGCTGCTGCTAATGCTATTAGTACTTTGCCCTGAATATGCATCATTTAAAAAAATAAAAGTATTTACAAAGTGTTACAAGGGCACAAGTGCTTCATGTTAACCAACTGTAGCAATAGTGAGTTCATTATTTGAAACGTTGAACACGGTAAACAAAAAACAAAACAATATTTGCTTTTCATGTTTACATATGACTACTTTTGATAAAGGTTAATCTATGCAATCCAATATATGAGAATTTTTGTGTTTAGGTTATTTTGGGTTAACTTTACATCCTAGATTTATTGGTGTAAATGGAATAGAACACAAAATTTTTCATATTTTGGGAAATTATTAGGTTTTACTTTTTTAACTTTGATCCAAGAAAAGTATTACCTGTGCGGTACTGAGGGTGCCCCAGTGTTTCAAAATTTAGCCGGTAGGTACTTTGAATACGACATTTGACGTCTTACATGTTTATAGTGTCAAACCATTCGGGCTTCATCACACATGTGTATTTTTAGTTTATTTTAATTCTGTACTTTTCAATATTTAACTACATGAGAAACATTAGAAATTCGAATTCATAATGCAAAATTTAGTACGCTACGTGCTATATTGTAGTACGATATTAGTAACATCATATAACGCAGCCTCGTCTTCCTGAAACCTGAAACCTAATCTAACTAGAGGAATCTGACGGGCGTAGGCGCGTTTAAAAAATCTATAAGCCAAAATTGTTCCTCCGACGTTTAAGCCACGAATTTGCAATCTGCACTTGCATCGATATCAAAAATGCAATTTTACGGCATAAAGCGTATATCCTCCCATTTAGGAATAATAACAGCTGAGATCATGCAAAGTAAACATTGCATTTCGACACGTTTATTATTTTGATTGCACGAACCGTCTCTGTTTGTTGAACTAACGAACTGCTGCTGTTGCTGTAGTCATTTAGACAGATGCTTCAGAATTCCCAAGTGCAGGTACGTCAAATTACGGAGTTCATTTCCAACGTCCTGATAAGTATTGACATAACTTTTGGTTAATGAGTTTGTTACAAATTCCAGTTATTAAATCGCCATGCTAGATTCCTATCGAGTGACCAGTTGCCAAAATAATGTGGCATTGATACATGGTAGCACCTCAGTACTTATTACTAGGGAACGGTTTCCTATGAAAAATTATATATTTTGGGGTTCGAAGTAGATTTGAAAGCTTAAAATCTCATCAAGTCTCAGGACTTTGATTCCAATAACCAAAATTTATACGTACGTTTCGTATATTTGGAGGCATATTTTGACGTATTTCTATGTTTTATGCAAATTTTAAGGTTTTATTTAGACCATATTTTCACGTTTGCCTAATTTTCGTGCAGATTTTAAGGTTTAGTGTCTATTTGCAATTCTTTCAAATTTCTGTGAATATTTTGAGGTTTGATGCACATTTGCATATATTCAAGTGTTTCCGGCTTATTTGATCAATTTTACGTTCATTTAATTTGAACGCACATCTCGATATTTGGTACATATTTGGATCGTTTCACATTTTTTGGTGCCAATTTTGATATTTAGTATATCTTAGCATATTTCACGTTTCTCAAAATTTCGTGAAAAGTTTTGTAACATATTTTTGCACTTCTACTTTTTCTATTATTATTGTTCAAGTTTTCAAATCAAATCTGGTAGAATTTCAGTTTTTGAAAAATATCTTGGTTTGAAACTTCAAAAACTTGTCGCAGTTTGATTTTAATCTGATGTTTTACACGTTTTTGGCTTGATACAACTTTATTCACTGCGTTTTGAACCAAAACATTACTTTTTCTAAATTTAAATTAGTATTTTGCATAAAAATTGTTTTCCCGCATATTCTAGTGCATATTTCGACCGTTTTTAAGTGTATATTTTAACCGAACCGTTCCCTACTTATAACTTTATGACTAGGATCAACTGGTAGCATTGGATCTTGACAAGTGATTATGATTTTGAGGCAGAGCTCATACCCTTAACGAAGGAGTTATAAACCAAATTAGTGCATAACAGGGTTCAAGACTTTTGAGACGCGTTAAAGACTCAGTGATTGATCCATATTCTGTGTGGATTACGAGAACAGTCTTTTGGCCCAACATCTCACTTGTCTTATGCTAGACTGACTTTAAAGTTCGACTCAACTCTCTTGTGTAGTGCAACTGTAAGTGTTACACAGTACAGAAAACAGACCTTTTTTTCAAAATAATTTGATTACGTTATTCAATCTCTGTGTAATTCTAGATTATGTCTGTTGTTGGCCCACAAAAAAAGTATAAGTTCAAAGTAACGGATATTACGTGGAAATAGAGAGTCGGCAAAGCGTAGGAAAAGAAGCAAAAATTAGAGCAGCTTAAAAAAATATTTATTTCAATCCTTGTCATCAACTCATATCCCTCCTGTCTCTCTATGCATTGAGCATGATGCATGGATGTATGTGCTCCAACTCTTAAGGAAACACAGTGTGGATTACTTGCTTCTGTTTACCTTATTACTCAGATTTCGATTACATGCCAGGCTAGATGAGATTACCTGATGGTGAGGATGGGAAAAGAGATGCATTTATCATTTTTGTTGTTCCTGACAGACGCCGATTCAAATCAGTAGTTTTTAAACACGATGTTTTGGGGTTTGGATTTGTGAACGAGTTGAAATAAATGAGGTTATAATTGTGGTCTTAAAAGGATTTTAAAATCGTCTACAAACGATCTCTGTAAATTATGATTTGAAATTCACTATTTTTAAATATGGTTTAGCAGCATTACAATTTGTTGCTTTAAAATGTCAATCAAAATATTTCAATTTGCAAGCTAATTCTTGGGACGAGTTTGTTCCATTAGAAGAAATAGGTAAATTCAAGTATATTAGTTGAAAATTATATGTTCTGGTTTATATAGAAGTTCAGTTTGGACGAATATTTTTTAAAATTTGAATAGTCTAATGTACGAAAATTTTTCCAATAATTTAAACAAGTATTCACCATATTTTGCATTAGTACTTAAAATAGTCTGAATATGTAGTTTTTGGAGCTTTCATATGAAATACAGAACTAGTATTGAAAGTTCAATATTTAATTCGAAAAGTCCTTAAAAATTCATATTCTAGAAACAACATGCAAAAAACGATTGTATAGTAGCACGTTATGAAAATATGTGGTTATTTATGTAGAAATTAAGAAATTAAATAATTGCAGTAATTTTATCAAATTTATTGAGCAGACCTCCTCCCATTTTAATTTATTGTAAAATCCGGAAATATTAAAATATTTAAAAGTGATTGTTTCAAGTCGAAAAACAATTCAAAATTGTCATCATTTATTCTGAAAAGTTCTGAATATATTAAATACACTTTACATTACAATGTATATTGAATGTAATAAGTTGGGATATGATTGTATTGCTTAAAATTGTCTACGAGTAGTTGCGTAAGTGCGAGTAAGCACGTTGAAAGCTGGAGAAAATGGCTTAATAGTTAATGCGGCGCTAAAAACACGGAATTGGCGATAAATTAATCGCGACTTGCCTTAACCGAAGTAAATGTCCGAAGATCAAAAATGCCTGACCGAGAAGTCAAGTCAAGATAAGGTTATTAGTATAAGATTTACCTGCAGATGACATTTTACAAACGAGAGTTTAAAAGGAACCTAAAAACAATGTATTAACATATTAACTTGCAAAGTAAAAATATACAAAAGCTTGGAATTTATTTCCTACGATTTTATGAAAATCTTCCAAGCTTCCTTAAGCAAGAATTCAAAGTCTCCGCATGAGCTTTTGAGAAAATGAAATTGTTCAAGAATTCTATTAAGTAAATTGTCAAGGTTTAATAATTAGGCTGTCCAGCCTGAACACAGTGTGTACCTCAGGTCATTCCCAATTTACTTTTAAGGCCATAACCGCCGTTTGAAACTCCTTCACCGCAAAAGGGTTTTTTATCACTCACTGGGTGCCAAGAATGGGCAGAAGTAGTTAGTTAGACATTCCACAATTTGAATTGTGTTGAGCAGGCCGATGCGTCCGAAGAACCTCCTGTCGCTAGAGTCAACGGTGGTCCCTTGTGTCTCTCTCAGTCACATTTCGCATGTCATATTTCATATTATGCTTATCATTAGCCGAGCGGAGTAGTTTAGCGGGATACTGACTGAGTACAGTAGACCGAAGGGAGATTAATTCATGCGACTCGCGTAAATAGGCTACGGCTACAAGTTATTCCTTGGAACCACTGATGATGACGCTCCTGGGTTTGTTTGGTGGGGGTGGGACTAACTTGATGACTGATGATGTCTTAATAATGCTTAAATCTTCTCTTTTTCTGTCCTCAAGGAAGTACCATGGCCAATTTTACGGGTTACCTACTTGGGAAAGTCCAATTGGATGGAGCAATACGTTCGGAAGTCCTGGCGAGTCTTGTGGAAACATTACTCCAAAGATATCAACCTACGGATGCTTCAAAGAAACATATGAAATTCAATGACAGTATCAGGTAAGCGGATAAAAGAAATTCTTGACTTGAGTCATATGCAGGCAGATCAGTTACAGGATGTGTGACTATTCATAATATTTATTAGGACGAGCGCCAGTCCAATATTTTTAAACGTTTACTAGACTTTACTCAAAAACTTGACCGTAAATATTGACGAATCATACTGTTTCGAATTTTTTATATGTAAAAAAATGCCTTGTCTGGGTATCTACTTAAAAAACGATTTTAATTTCTGATTTTCCAAACTTTAAAATTGACGTAGCACATGCAAAACTCAGCAGAACCCTAAATCCAGGAGATTTTTTTAAATTGAAGAATCATAGCTTGAGATTTAAACGCTAAACTATAAAAGGAAAATATCATTTGAATTTTTTTAACAAAAGGCAACAGTCAATTTGACTGAAATATTGATTGTCAATATTAGTATCAAAATACGAAAACGAAGATTTGCCCAAATTAATCAGCAAAATTTATATTATACAACCGAAAGGCTTTTTGATTTAACTTTGCTGAACCTTATTCGTGTTAATTCACTATAGAACACCATATTTAACGCATGTTAGGTTAGGTTTCTCAAGTCTTGAAGCCAACAGAAGTTTTCAAAATTCATGAAATAAGATAGCTTCAGACGGTCTAATTAGTAAGCCTACCCTATGTCAAAATTTTGTGTTGAGGTTAGGTTTAGATTATATTTTTTACAATGTATAGAACAATTTTTCGGGTGTAGGTCGTTTTCGCGGTATGCATTCAATGTAAATGTGCTCCTAACACTTGCATGCATATTTCGTGTTTTCTGAAACTCTAAAATCTCCGTAACGTTGATAGAATTCAAAGAAGAAGTCATTCCAAAATGCTAAACATGGAAAAGCGGAAAAGCAAGCAACACTCTTGACGATTTGTTTGACGCTGCCCTTTGTTCTTGCAAATTCTAAAAAAAAGCAGAACGTGGGACCGTCACAACCGATAAATCAATGACATTTTCTGTAATTGAGGAACCAGAGATCGAGATTCAGTTTTTCAACAATTTAATGGAAATATAACATTCCTCTCGAGAAAAAAAACCGTAGAATTATATAATACTGTAAAATTTACAATCATCTAACTGAATACTGAGCGAAATGGCAAGCTTAAGATGACCCTCGTAGCATTCAAGCCAATGGAATTGGAGATGGCTTCCACAGAAAGTGCATAATTCGTATTTACGTGATACTGGGTTTCCTGAGGGCAGTAGAGCATGGCATGAATTCGAATCATTCCTGTTTCCTTCTAACAAACTTGACTGTAGGCAGATATGCCAGACATTTTGGATTGATTAGTTCATCCAACGTATTATTATCATGTCTAAGACAGGTTTCTTTTTTTTTCTTCCAATTCCTCAAAAATACATAGGTACTCTGTGGAATGTTCTCAACGAGGCCTGAAGCTCACTTCACCCGGGATCAAGTCCAAAGATGAAGGGTTCGAGTCAGATTCTGAGTCCATCCGTTCCATCAAGCTCACAGAATCTTTGGACATGGACCTCCCTGACCTCATGGGTCATCTGGACATTTCCAAAGAAGACAAGGAACTGGAGAATGGAACACATCTCCTCTCCTCCCTCTCCTCTGGAACTTCCATGGACAATACGAGTATTTCCAGCTCAACTCATCTTCACGTCTCAGATGACTCCAACTCTTCATCCGGAAATGGATCAGATTCAGATGAGTTCTGTGCTACGAATTCAGGAGAAAGTTCACCACATTGGGAGAATCTACCTAATCTCTCCTCCTTCCAGTCGTATCCAATTGAGGACCTTGTATTCTGTCACTGTGACGCCCTTCATCCCTCAACCCTCGTTTGGGTCGTTCGTCATCTAGCCAAAATGATGGCACTCGTCACTGCCTTCCGAACTCGAGCTGAAGCTGAAGAACTGTTCCAGAGATACCGTGACCTCCGACAAACGGTCAAACCTGTGAAACATAAAATGAATCCCATGCTCGGAACCAAATGGCCAATTCCCATCCCACCCGTTCCCAATGCTCCACCACCAAACCCGCCCGTTGCTACGGAAACACAAAGTCATTCTTCCTACTCCTCCCTACCCTCAGCCTATCCTACGGAAATCCTGCCTGAAACTCAGTCAAAACCCCAACTCTTCTCCCGAGAACCTAAAACATTTGACTTTGACTTTAGCTCAAATTATAATCAGGGAAATCTGGCAACAGAGGAAACAAGTCCTTACTCCAGCGGAACCATCCCTCGCTTCTTTAATCCCTTTCCACACCAACATCTTTATGTAAACACGAAGGTTGCTAAGGGTCCAGAGACTTCCCTGTCTCTGAGAGACGATAAGAGGCAGATGGACCCGGATTCGGAACAAGATTCGGAAGATGACGAATATCCAAGGTCACAGACACGTCTTCCAGCCCGACCGCATCGGAAGCTTCAACTAAACTTCGGTAAGAGCAACAAGGGCGGGAACAATAAGCCCGTACTTCTCGTCCCTTTGAAAAATGAGAGCGTGACGTCACCGAAGAGTAGTTATCCCAAAGAGGCGTACATGTACCACGTGATGGGACGAACGACTTCCACCTTCGCCCCTTACCAACGCTCCCTCAACTTTATCCCACCCTACGCCATGCCGAACGGAAGCAGCACGAATGGAACCGAGTACCTCGCCTGGTCCAAATCCAACGGAAGACATCTTCTCGTCCCATTCTCCTCCTGGCTCGAACTCTCCGAATTGAACAAGGGAGCGGCTGGTGGTATCCCGACCAGGAACCTGGTCCAACTGACCCCAAAAACCATGTCCCGCCGAACCGGGTCCAAGACTTCCACCCTAACCCACCTAAGTGGGAAAGGAACTGCCAAAATCCTTCTACGAGACTCAGCTGGTCATCACAGCGGAATGTGGGCCACATTGTCCCAACGAGTCAAACGAAATCTGAGAGAAACGCTCATGCCCAAATTAAATGGGATCTGGACTCAACCGGAAACGGGGAAACTAAAGAAGAAACCCAACAAGAAAGTGACCTTCAATGCCTGGGCCACCGTTCAAATGGTCTAAACGTGCTACTTCCCAGTGCTGCCCAACTGTCCTCCCCCATCCCCCAAAGTGACAGACACACCGAACCTTCTTTTCTGACTCTGTGACGAAGTGATGGGTTCCAAACCTGTGCTAGAGGGACAAAAATTACAAATGAAATAGTGTCAGAAAAAGTAAGGAACTGTCATTGGAAAAGCGGATTCTGTAGTTTTTTGAATATGAAAATTGTGTGCACGACACGGACAATTCGTCTTCTTCCTTCTTCAGTCTATTTGACATTATGAAAAGATGACCCAGCAATTCAGAAAGAACAAAACCTGTGGTTTGGTTAGACGTTCTGTTTTTTCATCTCTCCTTTCTCATTATTTTCTCTCATCATGTCCTCAGTCTGTCCGGACACTTCTTTTCAGGACAGGAACCAAAAATCCCTTCCAAATAGTCAAGCCTCGAAATACAGTAGTACAGTAAGTCTCGGGCAAAAAATAAACGAAGCTTCGGGATGACAGTTAAGCTTCTCGCAATATTTTTTTTAGTATGGGTTACTTACTTCTTTATTCTCCTATATTCGTAAATTACAAGGGTTGTTTCATTAATTTGGTCGATTTTTGAAAATTTGTAAAACTCATAAAAACAAATGAATTGGGCTGAAATTTCCTCTATAAGCTATGTAATCTAAACTACACTACTGTAAGCTTATGGGGAGAAATATTTATACGAACAGTTGTTGGTACAATTTTATCTCGTTTTTGACAAACTTTTGGAAATTCTAAAATCTTCACCCATGAATATTTTGAACACACATTCCCACAATTGAACATATGTGGAATACCAAGCTTTTGATGAAAATTTTCTACTTTGTGGGTTTTTGCCATTTTTTTCAATTTTTACAAATCAATTTTTAAAACAATTTTTTCACGAAAATTGTAATGAT
>JAQFYU010001949.1:0-13154 GCA_034694905.1 Ceratophysella granulata
AATCCAACAGAACAAAACCAGCTCAGAATCGAAAGGGACAATTTTCTGCAGGATTCTGTTCAATATTTTGACTTGGGGGCCATACCGGGGGTTATATTTGCTATGTTGCTGTTGCATACAATTTTTTCGAACTGTTGTTAGAAATTAATTTCAAACAGGAAAAAAGCCAATTAGAAAATTCCGAAGGCCTTATGAACCTGAGGTATCTTAATTCAGTATGTTGTTATTACGAATTAATTATAGATTAGCTACAATAATTCATAATTGTTTTTATTCAAGACTGAATATGGTCGCAGCTTAAAAATTTGCTGTTAACCTTATTAATAAATTTCAACAGTAGCTGCTTAATTGTGATAATATTTGACCAGAATATGCGGAGCCTAAAAGATTCTAGAGAATAAATTTTATTTAAAAAACTGATTTCTGACTAAAATTATAATAAAAACTTTTTCTGAATTAGAATTTTGTCCATCTGAAATGTTAAAATGTATCTTATTTTATCTGTGATAAATCTTTCCGCATAATTCGTTCATGCTTCACTGGGTTTCCAAAAAGCCTGCTTCCTATGCTAAAAAAAACGTAAATCCAACAAATGTGGCAGCATATTTAATTTTTGGTGCCAGAACAAGTTCAAAATTCAAAATATTACTACGGTCCAAGCGCATGCACATTCTTTTGAAATCAAAATAGAAACGGATCCCTGGTCCCTTTATTGCCAAGTTTAATTCAACCCTGTGAGGTGTCCAGATGGGCTTTGTGACCAGTAGTATGGACTTGAACGCAAATTCCAAAAATCAAACTAACTTGAGCTAAATAAGGTCAGGATAGGTGGAATTGAACGACAATACTTTTATTCAGCACGATACAATAAACATCGGTTGTTGATTTGGTATGCGTCATATAAGATGTTGAACTATGCTTCCATACGCCTTAATAGTGCCAGTCCAGTGTACACGTACAACATTGTACTGATAGAGCCATTTCGAGTTCCGCTTTTGCTTCAATTCACCGCCACAGCCATCCCTATATTAGGATTCAAGAGTCAGTGTTTAAACACCCATCTTAAATATATTTTTATGAGAAGTTTTTAGATATATTTTGTATTTAGTTATATTTTTTTGTAATTTTGTATTTTAAACAACTTCAAAGCCGGGAATTCAACAAGCACCTATCTTACCGATATTAGTGGAAGGTTAGGCGAGATTTCCTTGGATCCTACTGAAGGAATTCTTTGAGGAAGACATAGTTGGACAGGGCGAGAATTGGGACGCCAGTAGGAACATCCGGAACATGTCCACTTGAGCCGGCAATGTCGAAGTGAGAGTATTTCAGCGGATTTGCACTCTTGAGTCCATGCTGTGGGAGAAAGAAGTAGATAGTTTCGTAGTTAGGTTCAATTACCGACCGAACATTTATTTGAGCCGAATGCAAAATGCAAATGCTACACATTACGCACTAACCCGCCCCCGCACCTTCTACATACAGATTGGCTCAAAAACAGGGAATAGAGAAGCATGAGCTTGAGCTGGTAGGCTTGAGCGGCAGGAGTGAGTTTCTGCAGTGTTGAGGTCATGTTCAGTGTGCAGATTGGTGAGGATAAGGAGAGAGAGAGAGAGAGAGAGTAATTGCATATTATAGGATAAACGCAATTCACGCCTATTAATTGTGCTTCATCTCTTATTTATGGAGAAAACTGGGAGTATTAAGGATTACGTGAGCAGCAGGTGAAGATATGGAAATGCTACAACACTCCTCTCCTCAAGTACGGTCGTTATCCTCCACCTTCAAGTCTTAGCAGTTCTCCTCTCAGAAGGCCCAAATGTAATAAATACGGATTTGTTATAATGCAAAAAATAAAAAAGGCATTGGTTGGAGCCTTCTGTTCGTTCGGTCTTGTGTTGATACAAAACATGCTTTAGCCTTGTCCTCTAGTTCTTATCATCAGGGAAGGCAATAACCTAACTACACTCGTGCTGAAATTAAAACTTGGAAACAATGTAAGTAATCCAACGTCCGGAAATTCGCACAATGTTCACAATCCCTACAAACAACGTTGTAGGACTTCAGGGCGTGGAACATGTGAGTTGTATGTTGTATGCTCAAGACTAGTTGGAGTTGTTTCTCCGGTAATCTGAATGGCATCTAGTTAAACGATCTTCCTTCCAATGTTCAAATCCCTGCTTGAGACACAATGACTGCTCAGGTTTCCACCATAAAACATTGTAAACATCTGATCAGCCTTACGTCGTTATTTACTATTATGCTAATCACTCGTATGCACTTGACCGCAACGAACATTCGCTGAAACCTCAGATGCCAAATACCAACTCAAATATCCCAAAGGTTACTTGTTACATACTCCTAGTTGCTTTGCTTCTGGGATCAGACATTCTTAATTCGCAATCCTTCTTTGTTTTATGTTGATTCTGCTGGAAATAGGGTACAAAATTCTGCTGCCAAGAACCAAGTGATATGATACATTATACATTGGAGTTAAATATCAAAATACTGATAGCTGACAACTGACAACTATGCACATTTAACTCTTAGAAAACAATTTGTGCTGATTATATTTTGTCTTAACTAAATATATAAGCACTCCCAACAAATAGAAATTAGTAGATTGCGTCATGGGGTCTGATTTGGAATACGTCAGAATAAGTAAAAAGAAGTTGAATACTTAACCAAGGAAACCGGTTTAGATGGAATGCATCCAGCGTAAAGCACGTCAGTAATGAATTTGTGTACTTAGGAGAAAATCGTTTGGTTTTGTAAATACCTTGTCCAAACCGGCAGCAAGAACCATGAATGCTGCTGGAAACTGGTGTCCACGGGGAGTACGAGACGATGCAGCGCTGTTACACTGTAACAAGTCCTCTCCGTCCGCACTGCCTGAATCAATAAATACACAATTATTCTCGATTAATGCTCTACCTAACATATTGGCCATATGAGCTACTATTTATTTTTAAACCATAGCAGTTATCAATTATCCTTTTAATATACCGAATCCCATTCGACGTTGCTGTTACGTATACTTACTCTTAACAAACTTGTAGTCGTCACGCCGCAGTGTACTGATTTCCAACATATCTCCAAGAGCTTCTCCGGATTTCTTCACTTGCTCAGCAAAGTTACTTGCATTTGCTGGTCCATTATCCAATACGGCCTGCGGATATTAAAAATACAATTTTATGAGTACATAATATCTGAGCATTTACAAATTGCTACTATAGTAATACTCTCATCGTCCCCATCTCTCATCCTTGTCTGCGAAATATATCCCATTCTTAATGAATTGGGGACTATTTATATATATAAATACAGCAAGATCAACTATATTACTAGCTCTCTAGAATAAATTAAGAATTTTGTACAGAAAGCAAAATAAAATAGCTTTAACTTGAGCAACTTTGAATCGGTTATTTTTTATCGCATCTTATATATATTTGTAATTGCTTCATTGGGATAAACTTACGGTATAGTTTCCAACAGCTAGACAGGCGTGCCCGGTCAAAGTTGCGATTGTCATCAGATGAGGATTGACTTCTTTAAGCGCCAGTTCCTTTGCCTGCAAGCATGAACAGCATTTATTTAGGAAGGACTGAGTCATCGGTGTCGTATTCAGCATTTTACTTCAGGTAATGGCACTGACTCTTACGATCACTCGCCTATTGTTAATAATTACCGTAGTTGCATTATTGTCAAGTATCAACATTTCTTATTATTATTCAATTGGCTATATTCAATTCAGATGATTCAACCTTACTTCACTCATGGCATATTTGACGGAATTTTACTGCTTTGATAAGTATCTTATGAGGAAGTTCCGATTTAAGGTCAGAATACCAAGAGCAGTAGCCAAAGAATATCATGCAGTTTGTATTATTTTCTATTGCATCATCTGCGGCTAATTTAGAGCCGGTAGAGAAGCCGTAAGTTGGTCTCTGTTGGAAAGTGATTCGAGATTCATACCTTTCAGTGTATTTTGATAAATCGAGCTCATTTACCTTACACAAAAGATCAGTCATGACCATTCGTCCTTCGGCATCAGTATTACCAATTCGAACTCGAAGACCGGCGCGACTGGTGATAATCTCGTCCGCAACTGTAACAGAAATGAACCGATTACTGTGCCCCTGGGATTAGCATCAAAAGTTATAAATATGATGTGTTTCAAAGTATACATAAACCCAAGGTACCTTGACAACTATTTGTATCTCAATTAACCTTGCATAAACCTTTATCAGGGTACTTCCGATTGTCTATTCTACTGATTTTGAACGGGCAGTGAGAGATGCTTTTTGGCTTTAGCCTTGCAGAACGAGTTCTGCACCATAGGACACAGATCGATGTACCGACTCGGTCGCTTTACTGTCCGGAGATTCGCAGAAACAGGATATTTTGACTTGATTGGTTTGTGTGTCCGGCACACAAGTCAAACTACCCTGAGTGGAAATAAACACGAAATCCCATGGTAAAAAACGCGAAGTCAATCAAAACAAGAAGGGCCGAATCGGTAGAACGCAAACCTAACCTAACTTAGAGGTCCGCACTTGCACACGAGACCAAAAAACAAACTGTAGTGAAGGTACCCTGGTCCTTATTAAAATTATCTAAGCAGTAGCTTTAGCAACTGCCATGAGAGTCGATTTGAAGCCTTGAAGGTGACCTATTCGACTCATTCATCTTACCATAACACTCTTCTCCAACGTTGTTCCTGGCTACGCAAAGAATTCCGATGGCCTTCAAACCTTTTGGGCGCAGTAATGCCAGCGTCTAAGGAACATTTTGAGCTATTTGTAAATTGCATTGAATACTTAGGCCAAGGTGTATTGATTTGATTGTTGACCACTAACCTGGAAAAGACCTGCGACAGCAGATGCACCGCATTTGTCGCGGGACATTCCAGCCATAATACCACCGGCCTTGATGTCAGCGCCACCAGTATCGAACGTGATCCCCTTACCAACTGGCAAAAGGGTTCGTGTTATGGGACCTTCTCCAGTGTATGTCAAGAAAATGACTCTTCCACGATGTCTCTCAACGCCTGGTGATATTTTGAAAAATACATAGACCTAAATTCATTTCAATACCTAATGCAGAAGTACTATCCAATCATGTATATTTATATACTATCTCGTTCGCCATTTTAATTATAAAACCCTAACAGAAGTAGCAATTTTAAAGAAAAAATCTTAGTTTTCTATTCTACCTTTTCAAATGTCGCCTTAAAATACATATACAAGCAACAAGCAAGTGATACTTGGTGTATAGTAAATAGAAGCCACGAGGTGGATCCTCCGGAGGCGTTTGCTTTCTTTACTCGGTTATAAGTTCGGATACTCATTCAAATTCGCTTCATATTAAGAATTAATAGTGAAGCAAAGATTTGACAAATGAATGATATTACCGTTGGCTCTTGCCTTCAACGTACATATCATGTCATATTTCATATTCATATTTCAATCATTCACATTTCATATTTTTACGCAGAAGTGAAAGCAAATCAAAAATCAAAAGTGTTTAAAGTCAAGCTTATTGGCGGCACTTAACTTCTAGCATAGATACAAACAAAGCTTATACTTTGTATGACATATAAACTTAGTGACAAGAACTGGATAGTCCTGTGCATCCAGTTCCTAAGCTATAAGTACGTGCATGTGCATAGGTTTCTAATTGACACACGATCGCCCTCAACAACAACACCAAATATGCCACAAAGTGATTTGAAGCACTTGTGGAAAAATACTAACTCGCTAATAAATAATACATGAATATTAATTCGTTAATAAATAATGAATATATAACTGAGAAGTGATACAACCCACTAGTTGAATTTAAGTATCACCTGAGACATGAGTCGTTTATGTATCACATTGTCTCTTTCCATTTGAAACTAGATATGCTAACTCTAGGAAAGTAGGAGAAACCAGTGCTCGACCACTGGAGAAAATGAAGATGGGAAAAACCGACCATCAGAGCTTCCAAATGTGAGGAAAATACGTTATTATCGTTATGGTTAATACATTACCATTAACTGTATACTGAAATCAGCGTCACATCAAAACCATTACTAACCCCGAGACGCTCGATCTACAGCAGCGAAGAGAGGATATTCCTTCTCGAAGACTTCCGCTTGATCAACTACTTCCACCGAAATGCAAGTATTTGCAAAAACTTGGCGAATATAGTCAGCAAACTTTGGCGGCGCCATTCTTTCCGGATCACCACCACCAAGGTCTCGTGCTACAAATCTGAAAAAATAGGGAAATGAATGTAAATAATTATGCATAACTTAAATAGATAAGACGACTACTGTACTGGTTCACTTGCCTTCCTGCTTCCAAAGCTGTAGCGACTTGGATTAGGCGGTCAACAGATATAGAAGAGGACTTGTCTTGATAAACTCCCAATTCATCAAGCTTAGTGGCCTTCAGAGGCACATCCTCTCGATATTGAAGGGGCTATTTAAAACACAAGATGCTTACAGGTCGTAGTGGTTTATGCAGGCAAAATAGAACTTTTAATTTTGATACGGAAAAGTAACGAAGGCTTACCACGTAAAGCGTCTCGAACGCCCCCAGGAGTGCAACCAAATTCGCATCAGGAAACTTCTCATGAGGAACAACTGCCAGCAGAGTCTTCTTGGAACCGGCACTGATTGCTCTGTTTAAAAAATGTAAAATTGAAAATATTCGTGCATAACAGGGCTCTGAAACTGAAGCATGAGATGTGAGTCACCGCGACGAGACACGTCGTGTCGATCTCTAAATATTCTTTACCTTTTGATCCCTTTGGATGCAGCTTCAGAAAAAGATCGAACATCATCATAATCGTTCTCCACTGAAACGGGAGAGTAAACCAAACGGGTGGTACCCACCGGAAGTGGAATCACACTGGGTTCCTTTTCGGTTGCCGCATCGCACTGGAAAGTATTTTACAAGTCACTAATTAATTGAATTACTCATAGTCATCGACATAACTGCATTTTGGGCAGCATAAGTAGCATTTTTTCTCACCTGTGCATACTTGTTCAGTAGACCAAAGTGCTCAGGGAAGAACTTCTCCACCAGTTTGATGTCATGGGAAAGTAGAACAACAGTGTCGTACTTTCCCAGATCGAAGGTATTAGACGCAGTGACGGGACATGGAAATCTGTATAAAACAAAAGAAGTATTAATTTAATTCAGCTGTCAGGAAAACCAAACCTCAAATCTCAAATCCCTCTATATCTAGTAGGCCACAGCCAGAACCAGGCTTCCCTGGTTTAATCTAGTATAAGTACAAAAATACATAGAGTTTTATATGATATATTAGCGAATGTGAATATACACCGCAAACCCAAGGTCGCAAACCACAGATTCAAATGGAAAATCAGAAGCTCACCTTCCCCATTTGGGAAACGACATTGTTGCAAACTGCTTTGTTCCGATCCGTTGCAGAGTGAAACTGATGGAACAACCTGCTCGTCGAATGCTCAGAGAACGAATGGAACTGGATCTGGTTATACTGGCAGTCCTACCAGGACCACAACAACTGCAAGTGATACAAGAAATTCAAGTAGAGACTCTGACTCTACACGGGCAATGAAATCAAAATCACACTCCTAATTTTTCTTTCGGAACTTCAACAAGTCTTTCAATCACTTATACAATAGCAGACAATAGATGATTATGGGTTCAAGTGTTATTTGAAACTCAACCTCAAAAGCACTATTGGAGTTAGCATGATCGAGTACATCGCCCGTTATCAAGAAGCAAATAGTTAAATTGACCTGTTAGAAACAGTATAAAGCTCCAAAGCATATTGTATCACAATTGGGTTTATCAAAAACAAAAAATCAGGGTTCGGCTTCTGCTCCAGCCGATACTTAGAAATGACCTAAGATGCCACTAATGTGTCCTAAATCCAAATGAACTCGTCCAAGACACAGGTTGTGCGTTGTGCGGTTGAATTTTTATTGAAATTATTAGAATCCATGGAGTAGTACTAAGCTAGAAATCGTGGACCTTTTTATAACAACTTACAACTTATTAGTAAAGTTAAAGTCAATGATCAAAGTTAACGTTATTTCACTCCTAGAACGAAGTATAGTAATACGTAAACAGATTACTAAACTACATACATATACAAACATACTCTTACAAAGCCTCTTCTAAGCGTTTTATCTTTGGTGGTGTTTGCTTAGTGCAGTTACATGGACGCTCATTGAATCTGGTCCTCGGAACAATAGTCACTATCATTCTTCATGGAAGTTTTTCAGAAAATTCTGTTTTTGGATTTAGGTAAGGGGGAACAAACAATATAGGAATCGAAAACAATATTTGACAAGCCTTTCGTAAAGGAGAACTTTGGATGGGACATCGGACAAAGCATTTATTAGTCACCATGACATTCCTTACATGCAGTGCACAATGCAGAAGTTTAACTGGAAACGCCCACTTCCCAACTAACCGGCAACGTGTAGAACAATTTGGAGAGATAATATAATAATAGCATAATAGCAGGACAAAGTGCAGTGCACAGCACACGGTACAGCACAACAAGTGCAGCAAAGAGCGCAAAGAGCAAATAAAGGACCAGACGGGATCATACCTAACGAAAATCGAACTCAGCAGCGGCTTGAATATTATCACCATTGAATTATGTAATTATGACTTCTAAAATCCAACTTTTCGCCACGTCGTCGTCTGCCTTGCCTTCCTCAGTATTTGAGCTATATTTTACAAGCGTGAAACACACATGAATTAATTGCATTTAAAGATTTTAACTATATATCAAAAACTGGGCACGCTCAAATGCAAATCAAATATTCTTCTTTCATCAACCTTGACAATGATCCACGTGAGTCGCCATGATCAAATCTTTACTCGGGTAAGTCGACTGGCCTTGATACGAGGATTCAGAATTATCTACTATAGTAAAAGCACACGTTCCGATTCCGTCCTTTGTCCGAAGGAAGGCGTGGTCTGGTCAATGTAAAGTTATGCAAACATGCTTTCTTACAAATACCGATAGCCGGAGTGCACTCATTGCAAACCACAATGCGTGTATTGCACACTACTCGTACATAATTGCCTGAAGATGAAATGAGAAACTGATAGTTTAATGTCCTATCTCTCTGAATAATAGTACGTGGAGGTTAACTCAAGGACGTATTCATCTTTCCAGTTTTTTGCTCTGCTCAACAACACAATACATTATGCATAACTAGGAGTGAGCACAACACTTCTTCTCTTCAACTGTCCAAATGAATAATGAAATGATGTTCTCGTCTGCATTACCAACCGTCTTATCTTACTCGTTCTTTGATTTTGAGATCCAATACAATACAACTCGTACGAGATCACCTTCGAGCATCAAAACCACAAAGAAAGTGATTCGACGAGGTATTATTTTTACAATTTTCGAAATTATGCACAGAAATCGATATCGATTGTTGGTCCTGCCACGGAGAGATGTTTCCCAAGTACCAAGTAACATTCTAATCTAATACCACAAGAAATGCTGCATAACTACAACAAAATGTATCGCCAAGTATCTCTGATTGATTGTACAGAGCAGAGAACAGGATCGCAGCGACGGAAATCGGGTATTAGAAAGAAACGATCATTAGCCCCAAAAAATTTCTTGGCCACATTTTTTGTCTGTGCAACTTTATTTGGTCACTTGTCTGGGACTGGATTAGTACTGTAAAGTGTCAAATTATGCCGTTCATCATGTGGAAATCAGGGTACACGTATAGCATCCGATCCGCCCGGATCCACGACACTCCATAGCGGGAGCGGGACAATTCATAGCGCGACAACTCATAGCGGGAGCGGGACAATTCATAGCGGACAATTCATGGTGGCGACAGTTCATAGCCGGGACAACTCATAGCGGCAAAAAATTATAGCGTGCCAAATTCATAGTGGGGACAATTCATAGCGGGCGACAATTCATAGCGGGACAATTCATAGCAATTTTTCTTCTCTCAATTCGAATCAATTTTGATCATAGCAAAAGTAGAGGAAATATCCCACGCCAACCAAAACATACACTGAGTACTGAGTAAGTACTGTATTTGGACTACATATACATACACGAAGAAAACTTTATTGTTCTTAACTGTGTTACACACTATACCGAAAAACTACTGAGAGTTTAAAACTAAAAATTCATTTCTCTTGAAGATATACTACCCAGTGGTTACAGGTAAAAGAATTAAAAATTAAAGGTGGTCGGTCGTATGTTGATTGATATGGCATATCAGAAATATGCAAATATGCACCAACTTTTCTTTCACATAACATGAATCAATTTGACCTCGATGTACAAATACAACACAGGACTAATAGTATACTACTCCTATATACACATAAAAGACTGGAACATGAATTTACAGATTTATTCAGGAATTAGATGCAATTATTCATACATGGAAAATCCGCCATCGGAGAAAAATCTTCTCATAATCAAGCGCTCACCTTCTCCTTGCGCAAACCGAGAAAATTTTGCTTCGTTTTGGCTCAAGTACACCTTTTCGGCCTTACGTGTATTTGCGCGAAGCGCAAGAAATTTTTGTAGTTATTGGTAGGATTTTATGATAGTTTTGAAAGTTTTGGTTCGAATTTAGGGTTCAAATTTCAATACAGCTAACATTGAAGGTTATTTAACCTCGTTTTCATCGTTTAACCTCCTAACTTTCCTCCTTCCTGCCTTGTTTCTCCCTTTCTATCTCCCATATTTCCCTCTTCTTTCCTTGCCTTTCCTCTCCTTCCTTTCTTTTCTCCCTTTCCTTCTCCTTTTTTCCTTTCCTTCCCTTCTTCTCCTTCCTTCCTTCTCCTTCCCTTCTCCTTGGTTCCCTTTCCTTCTCGTAATCTAATTACAATATTATGTCAGATTTTCCATGTATGCAATTATTATGTTGTGTGTGTGTGTGAAAAAGCATTCTCAAAATTGATGAATTGCTATGAATTGTCCCGCTATGAATTGTCGCCCGTTATGAATTGTCCCCACTATGAATTTGGTATGCTACGATTTGTCCCGGCTATGAACTGTTGTCGCCACTATGAATTGTCCGCTATGAGCTGTCGCGCTATGAATTGTCCCGCTATGGAATGTCGTGATATCATCGCATACTGTATCAACGTTTTTTTTGACTAACTTTTAGTCTTCTTCTTTTTGGCAATTCTTTTTTTACCAGAAGTTGCAAAAGCCTGTAACTTCAAATAAAGTTCATCCCTGTATCTGATAGTAGTCTGTATTCCATACCTAATTCTCCTTAAATTCCATCACTCAATTGCTTCACTTGTGGTATTTTAGATTTCGCATATATTATATTGCAATTTGCTTAGGTCATAGGTACAACTACTTTGTTTCCAATGTTAACTTTCTAGAATGTTCATATAGATATACACTTCATAAATTACAGGCGTTTAGCTTAAAAATGAAACCTTAAAAGTACAAGACCAAAAGGTAATATAGTGTGCGATCAACTACTGGTACTGGATACTATATCGAAAAAAAACTTTGTTTTATTATTATTTTGTATATTATATACATATACATATTTACATATAATAGAACATAGTACCGAAATCATACTCGGATTCTTTATTGTCTAACTCGAATTATGTGATTTAGAGGTGCAACGAAAGGCAAGCGCAAAGTTTGGACGGGGAGAATTTGACTGACTTGTTCACTTGTGTGACTAGGATTGATTTATTACAATTATTTCCCTTCAAAAACGGAAAAAGTTCTAGTTGAAAGTCTAACGGAGAGGAGACGAGAACGAGACTGATACTGATAGTAGTTTAGGTTGTTGGAGTAAACGAAAGTGCGCCAAGGACAGGACACTAAATCCGGCGAGAGGTTTTTATCCATGTAAGTAAGTTAGGTATTCCGAAACGCGCGCTTGGCTCTGATTGGTTGGCGCACTCTGGTTTACTTTGACCGTAGTTTAGGTAGAATGTTGAACTTGTTGGGTCTCAAACCGCAATCTTCTTAAGGACGATATACGCCATCGGCCTCTGGCCTCATTCTCAATGCTTGATTTGAAATTAATTGAAAATCACCAGTTGTCTAATACCAAAATCGAGCACCACTGTGCGATGTGAATATATTTTGCCAATATATATGCAAAGTTTCAGCTTGATTTGATGGTTCGGGCGAAAATTAGGCTGAAAAAATTACATTAAAAAACCTAAATGGTTTCTAATTAATTATATACAACTTGATTTCCTAATTATTTCATCAATTGAGCTCAAATTTGATACATATGGTGATTCTGTTATGAAGCATCGCGTAGTGGTACTCGATTTTTGAATTAGAGAACTGGTGACTTACAATTAATTTGAAACCCATAATTCAGAATGAGGCCAGAGGCCGATGGCGTATATCGTCCTTAAGAAATCGAGCTGTATAATGAATAATGATAAGAAATCATTTTTGGGTTTCAATACTGCCTATTGTTCAGCCGAACCATCAAAGCAAGCTTAAACTTTGCATGCACATATATTTATTGGCAAATTGTATTCATCAAGTCGCATAGCGGTGCTCGATTTTGGAATTAGACAACTGATGATTTGCATTTTAATTTCAAACTAATAAGCATTGAGAATCAGGCCGAAGGTCGATGGCGTTGATGTATCTTTGGCAATTTTTGCAAAGACACTGAAATGAAATGAGCTCAAATTCATACGAATGAAATTGGTAGTTCTTCAGTGTTATGAACTTCAACCTTCAACGAGATATCAAAATACACATGAGTCACGAACGAAAGAGTCACGAGCGCTGCAAAATCGGTGAATTTTACCTAATTTAGAGAACGTTTCGATAAATAAAAAATATTTTGTGTTCGTTTTAGACAGCCATCGAAAGTTAGGCTTAAATCTCTGCTGATGTTTATTGGCAAGATGGGCACAGGTTAGGTTAAGCCCTCAGCGTCCTCCGAAAAAATATAATACCCGAAGAACGGTAAGTCTATTTCCCCATCTTTTATGTGTATAAGTTGAGTGAGTTGAGGCTGTTGAGTTGAGTGAGAGTACTAAACGCTCATAAACTGTAGAGCCCTCGGAAATAAAGAAAAAGAAAAAAAGAGAAAAAATAGGGCACCAACTGTATCGGTTCTCTGTTCCCTCCAAGTGAGATGGAGGGAATCCAAAACT
>JAQFYU010001950.1:0-13151 GCA_034694905.1 Ceratophysella granulata
TATGCAATAATTTTGCCAAAAAAGTTGCAAAACTTGCCCAAAAATTGGAAAATATGCAATCAATTTTCCAAAAAAGTGCCAAAATATGCACTAAAACGGAAAAAACCCGAAATATGCAAAATATGCACCAAAACCCCGAAATACGCAAAAATATGCTTTATAATATTGCAACATTTTGACCCCAGAGTCATGATCGATGGACATCTGAACTTTGCCAAGAATCCATCCATGCAGATGCAATTAGGGCGAAATCCTAACCCTACATATCATGCATACACACAACGTACAGTAGCACCTACTAGTCAGCTTGAATTCGGAGTGGGTTAGAACAAATCAAACGGAAGAAGGTGCGGCGTGTTAATTACAAGCCGTGGACTTGACCAGTTTTTACTCACAAGTGATTTTCAAAATTAATTATTGATTAATTAAAATCAGCTGTTGTGTATTAACCAAGTCAAAATTACATTGTTTGAAAAGATAGGGATCACAAAATTAAAAGTCGAGATATATTTACATTTTATGCTCTTAAAAGCTGCTCAAGATCAACACATGCTAATAATACGCACAAGTTAACGTGAATCATAATTATGGAATACAAATATTCAATCGCAGAGCAGATTGTTGAGTTGAGGTATGGCTTTCCAGTTTACATAAATTACAATCACTCAATTCAAAGTCCAAAACCAAACCAATATTTGATCCTATTTTTTGCAAGTGTGGAGTTTCGTATTTCCTGAAGAAGAAGCCTGATGGGAAGTGTATGGACGGGAATTATGGGCAGAAGAGGCCTTGCGTGTGATTTTTCGAAACGGCGTCCGCTCTCTCTCTGTAGCTGGCGTCCATGCCTGGCCTAGTGGGTCTCTGCTCGCCTGTGCAGAGAAAGCCTGAGTCGAAGAGAGTAAAAGGGAGAAAGTGGGCAGGCTGGGACGCCAGTCTCTCTCCAGACTTTCTTCCCAAATCTTCTCCTTCACTCTTTCATCAGACGAAGCAACAGGCCGCTACTTACTTCCTAGCTCTCTTCCCAGCTTTTGGCCAACAGCCATACGCTCAACAAGTGGATTCGCCCATCAAGAAAACACAATTACAATCAGGGTTCGTTCAATACTAGCTATACAGATCTCTGTTGCTCCCACTAATTTAAAAATCGAGTTTTTATTCCAATTACAAATACTCGTTACATAGCTGGGACAAATATTTTCAAATACAAAAATGCAGCCTAATATAAAATAATAATATTTTAAATACTATTTCTAATTTTTACCTTTATCATCTGCAGGGACTTGCTGAATTCAGGCCCTTTTCATCCGAGTTTGGTCAGAATATGGGCAAAATGGACTTGGAGGCTCAGAATAGCACCGTCTTCAAGGAAATCCCGGTTCATCGTCATCAAGGTAATGAACACATCTTCTTTGACAAAGATCTCTTCTGGTTCCTTTCGTGTGCATGTCATGGACTCAACTTGAACCAGGAAAAATTTAGAAATTACTTCCGCGTACCAGCAGCAGAGCTCATCACCCGCATGCACAATGTAAATTATACATACACTCTCCACCCTCTCATTACATCTCTCAGCATGAGTTCACATGAATGTAGTTTACTCAGGCGGAAACATGCATCTTAGGAGCCTTAGCTTTCTCCTCACAAGGGAAGAGAATTAGGCTAAAATCCTACAAGCCTCAGTCTGATCCGAGCGACATGCCCACCCGTGTATTTGGTTGATCTGACTATGAATGGAAAATAATTAGAGTAAAAGGCCGGCCTTGGTCTCTCAAATGAACTTTGAGAGATGTATAGTGAAATACTATGAATTCGGGAGAGAGATTGACATAGACACGGTTTCATGTTTCATTTGCTTAATTGAGAATGATTCCATCCTATTCCGCCTGTTTGCCAACTGCCTGATCCGTGGTGAGTGGTGAGCTTGGGTCTGGACATGTTCGTCTCTCACGACGCTACGATATGGCTCACACGTCCCCTTTGATGACACAACTCAGAGGACTGCAATAGTTACCCACAGGATTAGCCAAATCCTTTTGTCATTGAGATTATGCAACGAAACCTTTGAGACTTTGAGCTCCGTTTCAAAGCCACTCGGCCCGTCCTTCCTGAACGTACTCTCCCAGTCTAAACTATTGTCCCTAATATTATTGATCTCTAGTTCACAATTTTCATCTCGAATTGAATGAAAAACTATAAGTTGGACAAAATTGCGAGTCACAGAAAGCAGTGATGGACGGGACACAAATTAAACGAGCACTTAGTTCATCATCACTTTTCAGGTTAAAGGAAACGACGAGGATTAAACTGCGTCGAAATAATGAATATGATATGATAGTGGAAGGGCCTAGCGTTGATGCGGAGATGTAATCTCTGAATCCTTGAAGAGCGCTACGAGAACTTATGGGACTTTTAGCAGAATAGATCTGATTTCAAAGCAAGATGCAAGACGAGATTAAGACTCGAATTGGAATTTAGCACAGGAGTAGTAAACATATCCATGGAAGGCTCGTTTCTGAAATGAGACAATACGCTTTCCTGTAAACGCCATGTTCTCCACTTCAGACAATAGACTCATCCATTCCAATTGTTCTCTTTCTTCAACTTACGCCACATCCTCTGCTCTCCAGACAAGGCGCGCATATGTCCCATACTCTTTGAAAACTGAGCTGGAATCTGAATACGAACTCAATCCTCCAACCTGTGAAACTCATTATTTTACTAAAATAGAGTTTGAAGCCCGAATTGAAGCATTTCTCAAAATCTACTGAAAATCAAAAGATAACAAAAGATTAAATTGGCTTGTACTTACTGTTTCCCGCTAGCCCTCAAAATTTAATTTGAATTTAAGATGAAGTCCAAGTGCGTGCGGATCTGACACGAGTATAATGTTTTGTTACTCGGTCACAAGTCAGAAGTGTGTACATTTAATGTGTGCCAGGTTGTCCAGATCCAGCCAATTCCCGTCTTCTTCCTTGTAAACATCTCCGGCACGCTGTCAGTCCGCTTCCGAGCAGAAGAGTCCCAAGCATATGTAATAATAACTCCCAATGTCTCATGTCTCAATTTCTTTGCCAAACAATCCGGAGTCACTCTTTTCGGGAAAGAGGATTCTAGGGAGATTCCAAACAAAGAAGAGACTCAGAAATTCAATTCACTGTCAAGTCTACATCCCACGTCTCACGTCCTCAGACAGCCATACAAGGTGACTTCAGTAATTGGGCAAATAAATTGAGCAAAACAGACAGTCAATCAAAAAGAAGAAGTAGGAAACAGATGCACCACCCTGTACTCACGTTACACAATTCCTCCAGGAATATACAGAGCGGCTCCAAGGGAATTACTCAATCACTCATTTGGAGAAAGCACCGACGGAGATCGGAATTTCTCTGAATGAAAATAAATCTTGACAATTCCTTGTGAGCCGACATGTATGAAATACTTCCACGTGCTGTCTGCAAACAAACAAATCATGACAAAAGACTGGACAGGGAGGCAATTGGCATCAAGGCCAAGACCCAATTCGGACCAATTTTGACAACTGTTTCCTTGGTGAAAACATTCAGAGGAAAACGGCTTCCGACGAACTGATGGCCTGACACAGTGCCATCGCTGGGTTGAAAACAAAATGAGATTGCGCTGATGCAATGCATTAAGACATCAACCTTCCCAAAAAGCCGAATAACATTTTGCATCTTGAGTCATTGAGCTGTGTTCGACATCTACTTTGGAAATTTCAAACTTCAGAAGTTGGATTCAATAGCCCGTTTCGACTTAAGGCCAGGTAATATCAATTCGTCTCTTTTCTTTGCAATTTGAACCAGAGCAAATTGAATCTTCTGCTCTTTGGTCTGTACGTCAGTTCTGTGCAGACGTGGGTCTTCCCAAACTCCAGCCCTATTTCCGTTCTTCCGTTCGTTTGAGTTGTTTCAAGGTGGAAACACAAAAGAAACGGATTTCCAGCAGGCAGACTGTTGACACGTCACCATTTTTGACAAATAAAAGTGGCAGACGGAGAACAAATATTGGCCTTGAACAATTAGATTGAACTCATTAAGCCTTCTTTGTATCCCAACTCTCTTCCTGATTCAATAACCTCTTTGTCCTGGTCCTTGGAACCACAAAGTGGCTCATATTTCCTAGTCCGTAATCCATTTTTTGAAGGGAAGGTCAGCTCCGCTAAAATATTGAGTTCCATTTCCACCGGACAAAATTCATCTGGAAAAACAGAAGGGCAATGTCCAAAATCAGAGCACAACGGGGGGCTAATGTTACAAAATTTGACATATCACGCTCTTCTGTGCATCCAACATCCTCCCGGTTCACTTTGACCAGAAGGGTTCAGGAAAAGGGGAATGGCTATTCCTAGTGCACGAAATAAGCTTACAACAAATTACTAACGGTTATATGCCTTGTTCAAACAGCCGGAGGCAGATTCTCACACTGAAACCTACTTTTGGAACAGGAGGAGTAAAATATTATGGTTTCCCACAGAAACTGCATTGGGGAAAATATGACATGAAGAATATGAAATATGGTCCTTTGGTCCTATTCCATTATGATCCGTTCGGTCCAGCATCCTCCATGGCCTTATGAAATGAATCGAGTTCCTTGAAGATTGCACAATATTTCTCCAGCACACTCCAGTAGTTCCTTATTATGATGAAGTCTGAAGTTGAAGTTCGCTCAGTCTCCCCAATGCAATATTAGGAAATAGACTCTCCACTCCAGTCTCTCCAGCCTTGATATAATACTAATACGTATACAGGGTGACTCAGACCATCTTTCACTTAATTTGAAAACAATAGCTCGAGACATGAACTTTGATCGTTGTATATCAATATAAATGAACCCTATAAAGTTTAGCATTATGAGCTAAAAACAGAGTGATTTGTGAATAGACATACACAAACGCCAATTTTTGAGCAATTACTTGATTGCTGACAAACGACGAATCGAAGAAAAATGTTTGTCTTGGCTTCAACACTTCTATGATATTTCGCAAAAAATGAATTTTCTGCAGTCCTCTTCCTGTAAAAGTGGTGTTCTGTTACAAACTTGTAATTTGTTCGACTCCTGACTCGCCCTGTACATTGCTTTGTCAATATACTACTTCATAGATCCAGACTTGAGTGACTCGAGTGAACTTCTTGAGAAGTGGAGTTGAGGAACAATAATGAACTAAATTCCTTTTGTTCTTTCGATGTCTGCTCACTCCATATGATCAAATGCTGTTGTTGAATGCTTGGAAGCGATTCGAGATGTTCCTTCTATTGTCTACATCCGTCTAAAGGCTCTTCATAATAGGAGGGACTTGTGCGAACAAAAGAGCACCAGGTGCCCAATCTCGACTTCTCTTTCCACTACTCTTTGTAATTTACTAGCAGACCATCTTAATCACAGCCTCCCACTGATCTATACACATAATTTATATTCTACTTCTATTGCATCTCGTTACTCAATTAAAAATACTTTAGCAGGGTCAATGCACAAGTTTCTTGCTCAAGTATTCTGAACTAATATAAAACTAAAATGCCAGTTGAACTTAATCTTTGAAATTGCAAATATCAATATTTCCCATCGATAGGAAATTAGGTGATACGTGCATACAACTGTTCTTGGCGAATGAGTGCTGTGCGCTGATTGAAATGGATGCTAGTACTTGTTGCAGCTAGAACGTGCCGGAATCAATTTATTTTTCATTGTTTGTTGTGTTTTGCGGATTGTGCCCAACATAATACAGTCGCCGTGTATGCACACACCATTTCATGGCTGAGATGATGGTGTTCAATGTTTACTCAGAACACGAACCACGACACATGACATGTTGTTGAAAACAAGAGCGGC
Organism: Ceratophysella granulata; assembly: GCA_034694905.1. Lineage (NCBI taxonomy): Eukaryota > Metazoa > Arthropoda > Collembola > Poduromorpha > Hypogastruridae > Ceratophysella > Ceratophysella granulata. Next base: position 5,845 of record JAQFYU010001950.1, read on the forward strand.
CTGGAAATAATGAAGTAGAGCTCCGACCAATCTAAACATTTATTTGAGTGAGGTGTGTGTGAAACGAGGAAAAGAAAGGAGCAGACGTCATGTCCACTTCCCCATGTAAATTGATAGGAGCCAAAGGATGTGAACATTAGCTCAACTCACAATTTCCATTTTTAATTATAGAATTGACGACAAGGACGACAGAGGAAAGTGAGGCATGTTGATTGTAAACAGAGATCTTGCCAAACAACTCCTTTCCACGTGCATAGGTAGCTCAAGTCCTAATTGAAACCGTGATAGAAAATTTGGCAAACCAACTAATTAAAAACAAATATAAATAAGTGCTCAGTTGCATGCTCGGCTCTCGTTGGATGCTGGATGCAAATTCGGGGTCCAATTTCTCGTTCCGCCTCTCGCTCTGTCCTTGGCACTCAACCTTCAGCTTTCTCCGCTCATAAAATATTTTCCTGTATCACTACAGGAACCAAACTGGCTTCTGACTCCGAATATATGTATACCTTTCTCTGGTTCAACGACAGGGCGGTTCACAAAAATTGAAATTTGAAAATAAAACATTTGAGTTCATAACAGGAAGTCAGGTATTAGTATTTTAAATGTATGCACGAATTAAAGAAACCGTTGACTTATTCAGGCACGTTCAATGATAATTCTGAGCACCTGTGCCACACTCTCGTCAGACACTCGCCCTGTACATGTTGTGGTGTGGTGCAGGTGAATTTGGTAGGAGACAAGAGATTAGACTCGGGCATTTCGGCTCCGCACAAAAAAGAGTGATTTATTAGGGAATGATTAATGGGTGGACATAAAGAAAGACGCTTAGACTCGGATATTAATACTTTGTGCCAAGCTCTGATACGACTGTTCCACATATTCCTCAGTTCATCGTCTTCCTCATCTCTTTAACACACTCCATCTGCCCATAGCTCGACCAGCTCAATTTATGCAAAGACTCATATCCTTCATCCCAAATTTTATGGAAACGTGTCGTTACTGAACTTGGCAGCCCCTGAACTGAATCCTGGATCCGCCGAGCACCTTATCTCCTCACATTTGGACTCCGCTTCCGTCCAAGTAATACATAATAGATTAAGGAATGATGGAACAAACTGCAGCAGCTCAGAAACTTGACAGGAAGAACTTTGTCATACTTTTTTCTGTTTATCTGGCTCTCCTGTCCCTCTTCCGAGTAACGTTTCAATAAGTCACTTCTCCAATCTCTGACCTTGGAACGGGCTTTCTGAAATGTGAGTTACATGCTTTGGCCTCGGTTGAACTTCAGTATTCCAGCCCGCATTTCATCCCGAGTTCAGTCGCTGCTGGGTGGTCAAGAGTTCTCTAATTCTTTTGGTCATGCCATTTGAGAACATAATATTTGGAGAGAAAGTTTTGCACGCAAACCAGGACAGTTCTGGCTTGGAGCGTTGAGTCAAAGTGAAAGTTCAGTTTTGAGGCTATTCGAATTTTTGACCAAATTCTTTTGGTTCATTTCGAGATCCAAACAAAGTAATCTGTTTTGCAACTGGGCTAAGTTCTTGTTTTAGGAAACTACAATAACCGTCCCTTTGACTTCGAGTCCGCTCTGATCTCTTCCAAATGGAATTCCTAAATGTATTGTTCCAGGGTTGCGACGGCTATTTCCTAATGAATTTAGTTTGTCAATCGGATCAATATAAATAAATACAGCTCATACCAAAGTTGGGTAGCCCTTGACCCAGAAATACTTGTGTGGAACTTGGAACTTTCCCTATCACCACATGCCAACCCGAAAAAGTTTGAGAGTGCATGAGCACATGAGGCGGAGTCCAGAAGGTGTTTCCGGGGAAGAAGGTCTCGTTCCAATAAGACTAATGTGCCCAAAATGGGTTCCATAATTCAATTAGAATGGGAGCTACTCTTCGTGTCACTCATTTACCACCTTCATCTCCCATCTCACAGCTCCAACCTACAATCTTCTCCTAAAATTCCATTATGTTCCTCTACACTTTTCACACTCTGCTCCCATGGAGGCGGATATTTACTTTTAAAATCATCGTGCATTAGAACATATGCATTGTGAGCTTATGGCCAAACTACGTTCCAATTTGTTTTTCCTGAAAATGGAATGAATTTTGAAAAATTCAATGCAATTTACATTTTGATGTTAAAATGCAAGGTAGCACAAATTATTCCTTTCACCTGAGTTATCCATTCAATGATATTGATTTATAGTTGGTCGTTCTTTTGTCTGAGCTTTTTGTGTTTTAACTTAACCATGTTGCAATGAGCCCATTGGTGGCCTCAGCAGCCGAGATCGAGTTCTACTAAACAATAGTACTTCACTCGCTCCTCAAAACATACATAGCCATGTTGAAAAAAATACAAAAAATGAAACCTGTGTTTGGCTTATTCAGAATGAGCGGAATATAAGTCCATATATCATATCTGCTCAATAACATTAAGCCGGTCATTCCAGATTCCAGTTGAAAGTGAAAGGAGAAGAACTTTCAACTTGTGAGAACTGAGTTGTAATTGTTCAACAAAGCTTCTGTGGGATTTGTCCAGAGAATCCTCCACATGCCGCTCAAATAAATCCCACTAGGCTTCTTCGTAATATGATTCTCAGGGTCCGGTCTTGAGCCGGGCACTGATTGATAGATCATATTTTCCCTCATCTTGTCATCTTGGATGACATGTGAGAGGATGAGTTGGCCGTTGGCCCTGGGCCTGGAACAATGCTTTCTTGGTCCAGTGCCACTTGGATTGAGATGAACGTAAAGGACGAGCTTGAGATCCAATATGAATGGAATGAATGAGTGGCCCAGGACTCAGGTAACGTTTCTTCTCAAGCCAGAAAAGGCCTCGGCTTCTCAGGGTCATTGACAATTACAATTGTTTGGAGGTAAATCCCAGAGCAAAGGTGATTTCTAGTTAAATGTTGTTCAGAATAAATAGCCCAACTGACACCCACAACAAATGGACGTCAACAATTCCAATTTTCCCCACTTCCAAATTGAGCTGTCACTTGTCCAAACACATCTCCTTGAGAGACACAAAAGACTACTCTGCCCATCATCCCTCCACGTGTGGACACTAGGTGATGCAGCCTTGAACAAAACCCTTGAGTTCAAGAGGTGGTTCGAACTTTTATTTACATACAAATCAGTCCAACACACCTTCAACTCTCCAAAACCATGCCATGTGCCATTCAGGTCTCCCGGGAATTTTCTTCTCGACTCACGGTCATATGGCTCACTGATCATAATAGCATCCAATATTTAAATGTTTCCTGTTCGGGTTTTCATATGCGACTAGTTCATATTCAAAAACGGCTCAGATAGTAACGGTTGAAATATGTGGACTGGTTAGAAATGGAACATCCGTATCTACCGCCTTTTTATGCTGGATTTTGTATATTTACTTGTGTGTTTGCAGCTGGTGAGCTGGAGATGAGCGGATGGGCAGGCTCACTGCATGAGGAGCAGGTGGCAGATGACAAGAGCAGTGGGGAGCTGAACTACGCCGTGCTGGGCACCGTGGCCGGCTGTTTCGTTCTCGTGGTCGTCGTTGCGGCCGTGGCTCTGCGCTGCTACTCGTCTTGGAAGACCTGGGCTCAGTACGAGCGGCAGAAGGATGAGGAAGACACGACCAAGGCCACCATCCGCATCAGCCACTCACTTCCGGATCTCACACAGGACATTTCCAAACACGAGTACATCCAGGAGGTCAAGGACAAAAAGGTATGGTCACATGTTTTGCTCATCTTACGGAATTTAAAGGCACCAGAATTTCATGTTTAACGATCTATTCGTAGATGAGTCAGCCCCTCGGGTATTCAAAACCCCATCAAATCTCAATTAATACTAATGTTTATATAATAATATTAATTATTATTAATTACTTATGCTCTTCTGCTTTGCGGTATTTACTGCAGCGTTTCCTAATTTTGCGGTTTTAGAAAAGACCCGGGCTCAACGCCCTGGACAGTTCGCCGACCGACTAGGAAATAGAAAAGTTGATTCAGGACATTGAGGCCGTTCGGCGTATGGTCCTTGGTCCTTGAGAAGATTGAACTAATTTGGACTGGGTATGCGGGAGCTGGAGAGGCGGAGTGGGTGTCAAGTCCAAGTCAAGTTGTAATTCGATAGAACTTCAAAGAAAGTAGTTGAAGGAGTTGTAGGAGAAAGCACTTACACGGGAGTAACCTTTAGTTCATGTTCCACTTCCTTTGAATACCAGGCAGAGGCGGCTAGGTTCTTCAACATATGTTCAGACAACATTGGACTCGAGCATATGCTCGCCTACACGAGTTTAACGTTTATTACATTGGCTAACTTCACTTCCCGTTGGGAATCAGGCCGGGATTATGTGAGCAACTGAATTAGGCTGGTGACATTACAAGTGGACGATGAGCAGGAGAGAAAGGCAGAGCAGAAGGCGTAGAAATCCAATCAACAGGTGCTTTTTGGTGCGTCTTCGTCTGGCTTGAATTTCCTTTTACTCTCGACTGCTCACACGTTGCTTGACTAATTGACCTTTTCAAAACGTAGTAGGTGTTTGAAGCATACTTGACCTAACTTCACTTGGCATAGTTTACCAAAGCTCCACCGAAAATATTCTATTTTGCTTTTACTAATGTGACCGATTGCCGTTTCAGGTTTTGAGACAAACGACGCTGCCATCTGTCCCTTCGCGACTCCAGAGCTTCCATCGACAGCTCTCCCATCGACTGGACACTTCCACAACCAAGGACGTTGTTGTCCAGGCACTTGAACGCAGCCGACGACGCGGGACTGAGGATTCCATTGGACTTATTCAAGTAAGTTTTGTCCAACGTGTTAATTTGATACATATGCTGCGAGTGGCTACTGCATCTTCGCGCATGCGCAGTGCAGTGGGTGTCTCAGTTTACTGTACATGTGCATCTTAAGAATCCATTTTTAAACTTTCACGTTGGAATATCGTATCCAACGCGATTATATTATAGCTTAAGGTCAACCGGTTTAGCGAACAATACACGCCAATGCCATAGCAACGCGTAGTTGAAGCACGATTACTCCTGGTCAACAATGTTGTACTTGATTTAAAAATTGGTTTTTGTAAGGGGTTTGGTGTTGATTTTACGTTTTTGTCACCAATTTCTACTTATAACGGCCTTAACTGGTTTTAATATGAGAGTTACTAAAATTACAATATGCAAACTATGAAGAGTAACTAGGCCGTTGTGGAAGCATGATGTGACAAGACTTGAAAGTTCTGGATAGTTCACGTCCCATGCGGACATCTGGTAATTATGATCAAAGGGCGTGGATCCCATTATATTGAGTCCAAGTACACCCACAAGGAACCAGGAGGAATGAGTCTAGATAGGAGACTGGAGCTCTATTAAATTGTGATTGGAAGGGAATACGAAACTACATGTAAATCCAAGAAGGAAGATTAAAAAAGTTCAAAGTCACATGAAGAAGAGATGAAGGAAGTTGGCTTCCTTCTCTCATCTTTGAGCTGAAGTGGCAAGACGTGAGTCCCGAGGTGCATCGTGGGCGGATTGGTGAAATGTCTAGCAAATCCTGAGAAAGAACTCGAGGAATAAGGAATACCCAGTAGACCCGCACACTAGTCGTCAATCATATATCGAATCAGGTTTAATACTCGTCAGTTAGGATTCCATGTAACCGTGACGAAAGCACTACAGTACTGTTCTACATCCCAAATTGTGGCTTTTTCTCAGTTTTTTGTTTAGATTTAGGATTTATCTGAATATCATTAAACTCAATTTCAAACTCCGACCAAAGATCTCGGAAACCCGTTTTGATCATTAAAACTTAACTTTCTGTTCCAAAGTTTACTTTTGTAATCTGCCTAATTAGGAACTCCGTCTCCCGTGTGCAGCATTGGTGTCATCTGAATAATGGGAACTTGCATTTAAGGCGATATTTATTACGGCGAATTAAATTTCCCATTATTAAGGAGTATAAGACTGGAATTTGGACATAGTGTTTCTAAAATCTTCAAACTGCTAGAATGTTTGCACTAAAAGCTTGAATTTTACAATGTACATTTACTCCAAGTTTCTCAATCTCAAAAAATGGCTTAGCAGACATAGAGATGTACAAAAATGGAATGGGTAGGTGAGCACAACTACCACCGGCTCGTTAAATTGAATATTTACAGATACGAAATGACATTAGGCAGAATTGGCAACCTTGCATCCAACTTTAGAAAGTTTAACGAGAAGTGTTTTCACCGTAATGGAATAGCCTAGAATGAAAGGAAAGAATCTGAATGGGGACAAGGTTTTTATTCCAAAAGTTAGGATTTCAGGAATGGTGTCCATCGAAGCGTTAAGAGTATAAGTTCATTGAATCCTGAATGCTGTCCTTGAAACTGCATTCAGCGGAACCCAAGCGGATTGCGCCCATTTTCGCCCTATTATGGATAGAGAGGAAGATGGAGTTTCTCGGGATGATTCCAAACTAATGCACCTGCTGAATCTGATCAGAGTGTGATCTGACGCTCCATTTGTCTCATGCCTTCTGAATGTTTTATTCCGAGTAGCCGGAGCTGTACAAGGCGGAATTGGTTCGTCAGTCATCTTCGGACAGTTCCACGGCGGATGCAGAGAAAGTGGGACAACTCCAATTCTCACTCCATTATGATCAGGAGTTGGAGACGCTCGCTGTCAAGGTTAGTTACACAATTCTTTGTATTTTTTAGTTTTATTGTAAACGAATGTTATACGTTTGTTTTAGGTTAGTTTTAAATGTCGGCATGTTACACGCTTTTTAAAATGTCCATCCACTTATCAAACAACCCTCGTATCTCTAAGGTTGCTGCAATGGAAGCTTAAACAGGTTTATCTCTTCAGTAAAATAAATCCGAAATCCAAAAAGCCTTAGCCCGCTTGTAAGTTGGAAATGTCATTGTCCTTTAGATGCTCAGATATCTTGATTACTTCCACTTAATTAAATGGAAGGGAAACAGAAGCAGGAGGAAGTTCCTTTTGGAAAGTGACTCAAAATTCAACGACTCTGCTGCAGAGTGTAGAGAAAGCAGAAAGGGAGATTCTGAAGATTCTTATTTTCTAATTGAGAGGAGCAGCAGTCCTTTGTAATGTACATGTTTATTGTTACTTTCAAGTGGTTCTTGGCTCTTTTTGAAGCACATTGACATAATACAACTTGTTTCGCACTGTCAAACTTGAAGTTGACTAAAAGTGCATGTATTAAATGTAATTAAGGGTGTGGTTCAGCGCCGGGCTGGCTAGGTGAAGCTAGCACATATGCTCACTTTTCTCTTCATTCTCTCACTCACAACCACAC